>CM059225.1:3291589-3350203 GCA_030347435.1 Clarias fuscus
TCTCCCCAAAGTGCCTCAGTGATATAGAGATCAGGAGACTAGTGCACTTGGATCCCATGCACAGCTTCTGGGCCTCTGATATTTTTACTTTTTGACACATGCTGTGTTCATCTTGCTATCAAGTTTGCCTAAACTCCCTGTGCCAGTTCAGCTCACACACACACCAAGATAATCAGAGATTCACCTCCATGCTTCACAGAACTGATGGTGTACTTCTTCTCATCGTGCACCTTGTTGACTATTCTGTCCAGACAAAGCATTCATAGTGGATGATAAAAAGTTTGGTCTTGAATCTTTTGCTTGGATTTTTGAAGAAGAAGAAGAAGAAAAAAGCAATATTTCACACCTTCACAACAGCTTTAAATAGTAATATCTCTAAACAGTAAAAAAAAAAAAAAAAAAAGTAATAAGTGCAAAAAATGACTAGCATTAATGATTTAACAGAAATGAAAAAGAAGGGAAAATATATATATTTATTTTTATAAATAATTTTGTGATTTATGTTTGTTGTGATATTTTCTATTATCATTAAACTATAATAATAATAATAATAATAATAATAATAATTATTATTATTATTATTATTATTGTTAGTAGTAGTAGTAGTAGTAGTAGTAGTAGTAGTGGTGGTGGTGGTGATGTGAATATTATTACAATAGTTTATTTGTTTTATTATTAAAAATACTTCTCATTGTCAACACTGATGACATTTTCTGCTCATTAGATTTCTAAAATACAATAACCTTAATAAGCTTTCCATTATTTATTTATGTATTTATTTAAAATGATCATCTACCATTGGGAATTGAAACAGGATCAGAATGAAATAGAATCGGATCTCTTTCGCCATCTAGTGGACGAATACAAAACAACAGGCAGATCAGAAAACTTCTAATCATGCACTGTATGGACAAAAGTATTTATCCAAACCTGTTAATTATTGAATTCAGGTGTTTCAATTATCTCTAGTGAAGGGCAATCTTATTGCTTCAGCATACCAAGCCATCTTGGGCAATGCTATACTTCCAACTTTGTGTCGACAGTTTGGGGAAGGCCCTTTTCTGTTCCATCATGACTGTGTCCCAGTGCACAAAGCAAGCAAGTGTGGAAGAACACAGAGCCCTGAGATCAACCCCATCGTGATGAACTGGAACGGAGGTTGCGAGCCAGGCCTTCCAACATGTCTGGCCTCATTAATGCTCTACAGAATGAACGGACAAGGATCACCATGGAAACACCCCAAAGTCTTGTGTGTGTGTGTATATATATATATGGGATTAGTAGGACCTAATAAGTAAACAATCTAAGCATTGTCTTTGAACAGACTGAGTTTGACACCCTCTTGTGTTTCTACTAATTAGTGTATTGTGCTTTTGCAACCATTCAATGATGCTATAAAGTATCTACTAATAAAGACAACATGGCTAAGTTAGACAGAATGAAGTATAATGTATGTGTAACAAACGCAAAAAGTGATGTCTCCATATGAGGACGCAGGGATGTCTAACTGACAAGTGCACCATGGAGGTACATCTGTCGTTTCGGTGGCAGTTACTTACGGGATTGGGTTGCCAGATTGACACCAGATTGTATCTAAGCACTTGGGAGGGAGGGACCTTGCTCAAGGCTCCAACAGTGGCCACCCCGGCAGCATTGTATGTATTGTACTGGTGCTTCTGGCATTTGTTCAGGCTGGCTGTAGGCAGCTTCATCATCAACATTTCTGTCATACTGTGAGCGTCTCACAGGCCCCCCTAAACAGCTGCAACAGTAGGCAGCATTAGATCTACATTGCAAACAGGTACGTCAGAAACCCCAGATCAGACAGTAGAGCGTCTACAGCGACAGCGTATTCAGTATAACAGGCAAAACAAAGAGCAGCATGAGGAGTGGCAGCGAGTTGACCACTCACTTTTCACCTGTGTAGTGGTTTGGCAATGTAATAATAATAATAATAATAATAATAATAATAATAAGTAGAAGATGAAGAAATGTATTGAATAAATGAATACATTAAATAATATATTCGTAGTAGATACTGCACATATCCACCGTGTACTATTCAGTTATGAAACAAAGATTTAATAAATAATAACAATAATAATAATAATAATTATTATTATTATTAACCATATGCTTTTAGATTTTATTTGCATACAGTATGTACTGTATTTCGGCACCATCACTGTATAAATACATTATTGTAATAATTACATTTTTGTAATGGATTTCAGGCTAATACATTAATAAATAAAATAAATAATACTTTTTAAAAAATCCCTAGAAGAAGAAAAAATGCTAGTTTGCAGTAACAAAAAAGGTCAAAATACAGTTATATATGAAAGTGGAGTTACATGTCATCATGTGATTTTTAGAGGGTTTTGTTCAAAATGTTTTTTTTTTAATTATTTTATTGTTGATTTATTTATTTTCAGGGTTCAGTGTATGGGATGGCTGGAGGGGCCTTGGGTTTCTGACGAGGACCCTTTAGTCGTGATTGTGACATCATCATCATCATCATCACAGTAAAGACCAAGAAGAAGAAGAACTGTCTCTTAACTTACATGAGAGGTGGGTTGAGAGTCCTCATGCTGAGCAGAGTGAGTTTTCTGAGCAGGACTTTGTTTAGTACACTTAAAAATTACTAAATATTTCTTAAAATTATAATCGGTTAATTAATTTTTCACGAAGTCCACACTAGGTTTTAAGACTCTCTCTCTCTCTCTCTCTCTCTCTCTCTCTCTCACACACACACACACACATACACTTGCACTTGATTAGGAAACCTCAGTGTGATATTTTGATATTAGCTGAATTAATTAAGCAAAAGTATAAGTGAGGCACTTTGTGGATTTGGGGAACTGAGCATCTGGGTTACCGCCTGGGTTACTACCCACCCCTGCATGCAGTGCTGGTCCCAATCCCAGGTAGAAAAATGGGTGGTTTACATCAAGAAGGGCATCCAGTGTAAAACCTGTGCAGAATTATTTATGGATCAGATGGTCCGCTGTGATGAACCTTGGACGGAAGCAGCCGAAAGCAAGTTGCTTTACCTAAATTAATAAAAAGTCAGAATCTCATTGCATTTATAGAATTACTTCTTGTTCCTCCTACGTAGGAAGCTCCTACTCCTGCAACACCCGTTCTCATGGTAACACTTCACAAAATCAAGCATGGTGCGCATCAGCGAGGAGCTCATCCGCCGCCGTGCTGAGCACAACAGCTTTGAGATCTTTTCTCTGGAAGAGATTTCACTACATCAGCAGGACATCGGACGAATCGAGCACATCGACAGGTGGTGCCGCAACCTGAAGATCCTCTACTTGCAGAACAACCTCATTTCCAAAATAGACAACGTTGGCCGACTGAAAAAGCTGGAGTATCTGAATCTGGCGCTGAATAACATTGAAGTAATTGGAAACCTGGAAGGTTGTGAAGATCTCCAGAAGCTTGACCTGACTCTGAATTTCCTTGGTCAGTTAAGCAGCGTGGAGTCTTTGAGCCAGAACGTTCACCTCCGCGAGCTCTTTCTTGTGGGAAATCCCTGCACTGAGTTCAAGGGTTACAGGCAGTATGTGCTGGCCTGCCTGCCGCAGCTCCAGAGGTTAGATGGCAAAGTGATCACGCGAGCAGAGCGTATACAGGTGCTGAGAAACTTTCATGACTTGAAGAAGTGCGTTCTAGAGCAAGAGTCTGAATATATAAGAAGGAGAGAGAAAGAGAAGAAGGATGGTTTAAAAGAAACCGCACACTGTGACACGGAGGATCTCCAGAGGACCTACTCTGAGACAACTAATGAGGACCCAGACCGAGACTCGGATCTTGACTGTCATCCAAATCGGAGTTCAAACTTAGAAGATGAAGAGAGCAGTTTTTGGGACAAGCCATGCACATTTTCTCCAGAGTCAAGACTGGAGGCATATCGCCATCTAGAGGAGAAGAGGAGAACAAGAGGGAAAGTCGGAGAGTCAAAGGCGAAGCATAAGCCTTCCAGAACTCTGATCACACCTGACGGAAGAGTCCTGAATGTAAACGAACCAAAGTTGGGCTTTACTCTGAGCGAAGATGAAGAGAACAACTGTGTGCTTCTGCATCTGCATTTATACAGGCACCTGGACACCTCCTTGGTGGATGTCGATGTTCAGCCTACATTCGTGAGGGTGACCGTCAAAGGAAAGGTGATCCAGTTGGTTTTGCCTGCTGAGGTTGAACCAGACAGCAGCACAGCGCAGAGATCTCAAACTACTGGCCACCTGCTTATTACCATGCCCAAGTTGCACGCAGACGTCAAAGTAAAAAGAGCATCCCGTGGTGGCCGCAAAGGAAACTGCACTTCAGAAACCTTGGAGGAAGAGCACAGGGTGATTTCTGGTTGCCAGAGATTGGAAGTCGACCCCGGCAAAAGCTTTGCTGTACAACTGGCCAACATTGTCCCTAAAGAAGCCCACACTGCCCAAGGTCCCCTGCAGCTCTCCTTTGGTTTTGAAGCAAAGGGGAAGCCTGTCTCCAAAGACTTTGTGGATGACCCTGACGTGCCTCCTCTCATGTGAGAAACACAAAGGCAGGAAGAATGCAGAATTTTATTTAGATGCAGTACTTTCATGATGCAGCACACAGCATAATTGCACGGCACTTTAATTAATGTTACATGTTCTGATAAAAAAAAAAAAAAAAGTGTAAACCTTGACACATGATTGAAATTGAATGTTTGAAATAAACACGTCTTTATTGTCAACGTTTACTGTAAATCTCAGCAGCATCCGCAAAGCATTTCCAATAGGTTGACCTACTGTATATACATCCACCTTTACCCCATTAGTCACTGTATGGTTCATTTGGCTTGAGAAGGCTTTGGGTCATTGTCATGATGAAAGGCGAACCTTTTTCCCATCTTGAGCTTTCTGGCAGAATTCCGCAGGTTTTCATCAAGAAGAAACCCAGACCCTAGAGGTGCAAGACTATAGTAATAGTATTATAAATAATAACACATGTATTATATATATGTTACACAGTTCTTATCTATGTTCAATAATTCCATCTCTTTTATACATATTATACTCCATATAAAAGGGAGAAGGGATCCGTCTATTTGCCACCCAACGGACACTCCCAAAACCTGGAGGTATAGCCATCATTTCTGTGGCAGGTTCTTATGAGGTCAGGTTGCGAGCTTGATGCTGACTGTATCTGAGCACAAGGTCCAACAGTGGTTGTGTCGATGCTTAAGCCGGGGATCTCCTGGACAGCAGTCACCTTAACCACCGAGCCAACCCTGCCCCATAAATTATACATGCATTGTGTGTGTGTGTGTGTGTGTGTGTGTGTGTGTGTGTGTGTGTGTGTGTGTGTGTGTGTGTGTGTTTATATACTAGCTGTGCCCACAACTTTGTTTGCATGGAAAAAAAAAAGCGAAATAAAAACTGAAATTGGTATTTAAATTCCATATTCAAATAATAAGTAGGTACAGTACAACAAAAATCCAAGTCACAAAGCGAATTTCCTGAAAATCAGCATTTCAAGCCTAGTCAAATAAGAGCAACAAAACTTTCCAAACAGGCCTCCTTTCCAAACTTTTGTTTTTCTTCATAATTTCTTATTCTTTATGAGTTATTAAAATCTTTAGCATACATCCAGCGCCATCTGTGGTCATGAAAGTTCATTATTTATTTATTTATTTATTTAAATGAGGACATTTTCCATTTAAATTTCGAAGTAGCATATTTTCACCAATTGCGATGAAGTAAAGTCTACAGTATGTGTAACCTCAAGCTCGGCCAAATGCACCTGTAAAAACCCCATTAAAATTCTTTTAGCATTTTTTATGTAATGCGTGCACAAACAAACAGACAACCAGACAGAGAAATGTTCCAAAAACATCTTGATATGTTCTGTTACTCATCTTTTTCCCCCACAGATTATTTTTTCGCAAATGTACTGACACGCCAACTTTACGTGTCAGTTTTATATCTAAAAAAAAAAATTAAGATTTTTTAAAAAAAGGTTTATTTATACACACTTCAGGAAAAGAAAAATGTGTATAAATATTTAAATACTAAATGTATTGCTATAGGTTATATATTAATATACATGATAATATTACGATAATAATATGATCATATTATTAATATTAGTTTTATATAATATACATTGTACTATTTTTCTTTTCCTGAAGTGTGTACAGTACATTCCTTTTGACTGACTCTGTATTGTATTGCTTTTTATGGAAAATAAAACTGTTTTAATGTAATTTATTTACTGTAGATTGTCATCTAAAATGGATTTCACACTAATAAATAAATAAATAAATATATCTAAATATATTTATATATTTTTTAATGAGGACAAAGTTTAATCAATGTCGGGAGAAAGATTATATTATATTATATTATATTATATTATATTATATTATATTATATATTATATTATAACAATTGTATACACGTATATACTGTATGTATAAGACATTTTGGAAGTTTTGTTCAACAGCATGTCTGTGTGTGTGTGTGTGTGTGTGTGTGTGTGTGTGTTTGTTTACAAGAAGGCGGGGCTACAACGTGTAATTGTTAGACGCGATTGTTGCGTCATCACTCACAGATCTAATAGTGTTTAAACATTTTAAATTGTACAGTTTCTCCTACATGAGAGGTAAGCTGACTCCTTCTCCTAGAGGGATTTATTGTTCTGATTTATTAGTGGTATTGAATTGTCCAAATATTTCTTAAAAGGAGTGGTTAGCACTGTCGCCTTGCACCGCCAGGGTCCGGATTCGATTCCCGTCTCTGTGTGCATGAAGTTTGCATTTTCTCTCCCCGTGCTTGGTGGGTTTCCTCCGGGTACGCCGGTTTCCTCCCACAGTGCAAAGACATGTAGGTTAGGTTAATTGGCATTCCCAAATTGGCCACAGTGTGTGAACGAGTCTGTGTGTGTGTGTGTGTGTGTGTGTGTGTGTGTGTGTGTGTGTGTGTGTGTCTGTGCCCTGTGATTAATTGGCACCCTCTCCAGGGTGTACCCCGCCTTATGCCCTAAGTGTGCTCGGATAGGCTCCAGGCTGCCCACGACCCCGAATACAGGATTAAGTTGTACAGTATCGATGCTGAGTGAGTGTGAGTGAGTAGCCTTCTCTGATCCAGTCAGTACTGTGTGACATTCCTCTATAACTCTTACACTGTATGCACAATGCAGCAACATGGAGGAAGATTAGAGCTCCGTATACAGTAATAGTATCATTATAACAGACTTTATAATAAACTCACATATACACTGCGGTGACACTGACCTCTAGTGGTGAGAACTGGTCGATTCTGCTAAAGACTTTTCATTCAGTTTTAGCAAAGACAAAGAGAGAGAGAGAGAGCGAGAGAGAGAGAGAAAGAGAGAGAGAGAGAGAGAGAGAGAGAGAGCATTACATGCAATAACAATATAAATTGCTCTTTGTTAATGTTTTCAGAGAATGACACACAAAAGATGTGAAAATGACAGATATTATTAAACCTACCATCAAACATGCATCTTTTTCTTGTCCATGCACTCCAGGTAGGACACACACACACACACACACACACACTTACACACACACACACACACACACACACACACACACACACACACACACACACACACACACACACAAAACATTAAAAAAAAAACATTTCATAATGAACAAATTAAAGAATTTAAAATTGTGAGCAAAAGTTTTGGGCTTCAGTGTTTTTAGATCTTTGTGTCAGATGTTACTCTGGTATACTGAAGTATAATTATAAGCATTTCATATGAGTCAAAGGCTTTTATTGAGAATGACATTAGGTTTATCCATAGAGTCAATATACGCAGTTTTGGCCCGTCTTATTCCTCTAAGACCTTTGCCGTTCCCCCTGTCATGCTGTCAATCAACTTCTGGGCCACACCCTGACCAATGGCCACCCATTGTTGTACTGTATAATCAATACTTGGAGTTTGTCAGAATTTGGGGGTTTGTGTTTGTCCACCAGCCTCTTGAGGATGGACCACAAGTTCTCAATGGGTGGTCTGAGGGGGGTGGGGGTGGGTTCCTGATCATGGACTATAACATTTTGATGTTTTGTTCGCCGAGCCACTTAGTTCTCACTTTTGCCTTATGGTGATGATCTCCATCATGCTGGAAATGGCATTGTTCATCACCAAACTGTTCTTGGATGGTTGGGAGAAGGTGCCCTCTGAAGATGTTTTTGTACCGTTCCTTGTTCAAGGCTGTGTTCTTAGGCAAAATTGTGAGTGAGCGCTCTGACTTGGCTGAGAAGCAACATCACACATGAATGGTCTCAGGATGCTTTACTGATGGCATGTCACAGGACTGATATTAGCGCTCACATTTTCTTCTCCAGACAAGCTTTATGGAGAATTATGGAGACTCCAAACAACCGGAAAGAGGATTTTTCAGAGAAAATGACTTTTATATTCGTCTTGTGTCATGCCAGCAGTAAAACATCCCAAAACCATTCATGTGTGATACTGCAAACATTGGCTCTTTGCATAAACTTCATGTATTTGTCAATAAAAGACTTTGGAATTCTCCGCTAATTGAGGTTTTGACTTTAGGGACAGATGTTGCGCATCAACCTGCACAACCTGAACCTGAAGAATGGCCTGAATTTCCCGGCCCTCTTATGCAGTGAGACCCTCTTTCTGCTCTCACACAGAAATTAAAGATTCATTTCAAGCATTTTATTTAATCAGTCAAGCAAATCGTGACGGCCGTTTTTCCATCATCTGTTGCAGCGCGCAGATGGACAAGGACGTCCTGTTTCGCTTCATCCGGTGGAAAGCACAGAGGTGTCTGCAACAAATTCACGAAAGTGACCAAGTGGAGGAATATTTCTTCTGGCAGATAATGGAGTTGTTCTGCTTTCGAAACAGGGCAAGTGTCCTACGTAGTTCGTCATGTGTGCTCACTGAGTGTTTAAGTAAACTTAAAATATATCCACCTATTTAGAAGACATTTTTGACATCACCTTACAGAGATTCCACCTTACAATTCTCTTACAGAGACTGATGATGTGTGAAGTCGCCTGTCTTCTCTTACAGTGCTACATGTTGCTTAGAAAGAAGACGTCCAAAGTAAGTATATCGTATATTCCAATGACTGGCCAATGTTTTTGACCTGTTCGTACTGACTAACAATTTCCTGTACAGCACAAAGGAGCTAAAAGAGGGAAGGAGTGGTGTATCCCTCTGGCGCAACTCCTGTGCATGTCTGCACCAGATGATGAGCTCAGAGAGGCCGTGGTGAAGATGGGAGATGATCTCGGTACGGGGACGCTCTACTGTAGCAGTGTTTATCTAGAATCAACTTGTTGTAATCATATCATATCATATCATATGCGTCCTGATCTTTCATCTGCAGCCTCCAGAGGACTGACATACGCAGCACATATCTGCTACGTGGTGGTGAAGATGGACCTGGGGTCACATACGCAGTTCAAATTGATCGGGTGTGACAGGTATTGAGAGTATGTGTGTGTCCTTTAACAGACCTGCTACTGACATTATTGACAGAATAATTCATTAGGTTATTCTATTAGCAGCAGAATGCCATTCGGCCTGATAGTCCTGAGTGAAGCCATCATGAGAACCGAGACGTATGAATACGTGCTGTCGCTGATCTCAGGGCTCGCCCAGCCAAGCTTCCAGGTTGGAATTTATCTTCATTTCTTTTTCATGAGCACTGATCCGACAAATTTACCCAATGTACCGAGAATGAAGACTTTTGTTTTGTTCCTATTAGATGTTGAAGTTGTGCCAGGCGAGCAGGCTGGCCTATTTTGACCTGGCTGAAGGCAATTCTTGTGGTGTTGCCCAAAAATACTGCGAGACCATCACTAGGGCAGCCATGGCGTTCCCTGACAAAATCACACACAGCTTTATTGAGCGGCTTATTTTGGTAGTTTTGGTAGATTATTAATAATCATGGAATGATTTCTAGGTTTCAAATGCAGTGTATCGTCTTCATCGCCGGTTCACGTTCCTTGGTTCTCCTGTAGGTGTCTTTCAACCTACTTGAAGAGAAGGCAGAAGAACCCGAGTGGCTGTTAAACCTCCAGGAGCTGCACAAAATTAAACTACTAAATGCGAATGCTAATGGTGAACCAGATCAACAGACAGTATCTACCAGCCATGAGGTGGTTTCTGAGAGTCAGGAACCTCTCCAGGGCTTTGATCAGGAGTGGCACACTGACCCAGAGGGTACGTTATAGACTCCACCATGTGGACAAAATCTAACCTGAACAGTTTACACAATTCTAATCTTTTAATGTCAAGATATTAGGTACTCAAGTTTTAAATATATATTTTTTTAAAAAGGATAACGTATTAAGGACAGTTAATGAAAACACAAATTCTACTCTTTACTACAAGATAAGGCACTAAACGTGATGCCTTAATATATTTTTTTATTCAGACTAATATAATCCAAAGTATCCTCTGTTTAACAGCTTTGTTCAATGCGCGGTACACTGTGCAAGAGCCGCTCGGAACCGGAGGCTTCGGCTCTGTCTACGCAGGGGTCCGGGAGAAAGATGGGAAACAGGTAAATCTTCTTCTCCTCCATCAGGTGACTGGGGTGCACACCTTGTCTAAAATGTCGGTCACATGAAGGCTTGGCCTGGACTGCACACCCCCCTGTAGGCCATGAATTTTATTTTATTATCTGGATTAAGAAAACAGGTTTGTCAAAGGACGTTTTTCCTGTCGTCTTTAAGAAGTTACACTCGGCATGTTGCATTTTTATGGTAGCGTTTACAAGTTCCTGTCAGATTTTTGAAACGGTGCACATGTAAGTGCAGGTAGTATGATTTACTCCCTCACACGCACCCCTCACCAATACAGGATTATCCTGTATATAGGGTCTGGTGGACCTGGAGCCATTTCCAGGAGACTTAGGGCATGAGGCGGGGTACACCCTGGACGGGAAGCCAGTCCATTGCAGGGCACACACATACACACACTCACACACGCTCATTCACACTATTTGGGCAATTAGCCTAATCTGCATGTCTTTGGACTGTAAGAGAAAACCGGAAACCCATCAAGCATTGTGAAAACATGCAAACTCCCAAGGCAAAGACCCAAGGCAGGATTCGATCCCGGACCCTAGAGGTGCAAGGGGACAGTGCTAACCGCTATGCCACCATGCTGGGTGTTATGACTTTAAAGAAAATGGAAGATCATGACAAATCTGACAGTATGTATACAGCTTCAATCCCGGTTACACTGGGGCATGTCGCTGAGACTGAGCCTATATATATATACACAAACTAAACAAACTTGGCTATGTTCAGGTGAATGCAAATGAAATGATGTTACTGAAAAGCCCAGAAACCCACATAGTGGCGAGGTGTTTTTAAAACTGTCTTTCGGCTGCTCCCGCCAAGGGGTTGCCATAGCAGGCCATCTGATCCGCAAAAAAGAAGCCGGTGCGACTGTCAAAGTCCTCAGAAGAACAGTGGGTGTTTCTGCAGAATGCTCAGTAAAACGTAGTTGCTAATTTCCTTATAAAAATGCACAACTTATACCTGACACTACAGCATTTAATTGCATGTGTCGAGACTTTTATACAACACTATAAGTCCAATATAATACGTGAAGCAAAATAACGAGGCCAAATTTTAAATGAAGTCTAAATTTTTAATGCCTAACATACAGTATGTACTAGGCTAAATTTCTGCTGAGACAAAAATAGCATTCAGAACTTACTAATTGTGTTTTGTTCACTGAATGTCAACAGGTTGCCATAAAATTTGTTAACAAGAAGAAATTAAGCAATACCATAACCATTGTAAGTAAACCTATTCTCATATGTTGTTTCTGCTAACATAAAGAAAAACTATCCATCTCCCTCTGATTTTATTACCCTTCATTAATATTAGATGCTACAGTATGCCTACTGTAAATAAGCTTATTTATCAACGAGCATCATGACCATTCCAAACCTTGTAACATTTTTGCTAAGCATGCTTTGCATGTATTTACCTCAACCCTACATCTTTTCTCATTTCAGCCTGGGGAGATGCAGGTGCTGCCTCTAGAAGTAGCACTAATGAAGATGGTGTCAAAGGCACCTCGCTGTAATAATGTGGTGGAGCTCCTTGAGTGGTTTGACTTGGGTATAAAGTACATCATGATCCTGGAACGGCCCAGTGCCTGTATGGACGTCTGGGAATTTGCTACGCTTCACGACCACTGCCTGTCTGAAGGACAGGCTAAAGACATAATGCTGCAGGTGGTTTGGGCGGCTCGTCACTGCTGTGAACGTGGAGTTGTACATTTTGACATCAAGGCAGAAAATCTTCTCATCAACACTGATACCATGGAAGTCAAACTGATTGATTTTGGGGCTGGTGAACTGCTAAAGGACACCCCCTACCAAACTTTTTCAGGTAATTTCATGGGATAGAATCAAAGACCAAAGAAAGTTTTGTGATGTCGCTGATGGAGCTTTTTTCTCTCTTTCCCACTTAGGCACTAAAGGCTATGAACCTCCTGAGTGGCTGATAAATGAAGAATATAAAGGCATCCCTGCTACCATCTGGGGTCTGGGCATACTCATGTATTACTTGGTCTGTGGATATTACCCCTTTGAATCAAAGGAGGACTTTTTTACTGGCCACCTGGAATTACGTCCTGATATGTCCCAAGGTGAGTCGTTGCAGAAATCTCACATGTATAATACTGCTGTAAAACTTACATAGCAAAAAGACTTTAAATTTAACAATCAATTTAATTTGTTCAAATCTGTCATCTGTGTGAACAGAGTGCTTCGACCTGATGATGTGGTGCCTGGATCTCAACCCTGAAATGCGCCCGGGTTTCAACTTATTGCTCAGGCACGAATGGTTTACAGAGGCAGGTCATAGTAAATAATTATTCATTACTGACATTTCAGCAGCATGTACAAAGAATTTCCAACTGGTTGAGCTTCACACAACAGCTACCATCTCAATCCTTTCAAGGGCAGTGTACCACACTCTGGGGAGGGGGAGTGGTATCTGTCCTCTTCCACATAACCACACACATGCTCACAGGTACAGTACAGTAAGCTAGTGCAGTGATTAGAATGTGTGCACCCCATATGGTGGAGCTAGTGCATCTCAGTTGTATTCTTTTCTTGCGGCTTTAGTATCCCATGGCTAATTATATTACCCCAGTACTGTGCTTCCTTCAGCCATGGCAGCACATTTTCGGTGTTTACTGCCCAGTTTTTCTGAGTGTTTCTTGGACTTTCTGGGGGTAGTTCTCCTAGCTGTACAAGTGGGTGACCACATCTAAATATTTGTGGTCTATTTATGTCCATTCAATTTTAAAAGATTACCTGAGCCACATGCAGGGCAAAGGGCAGGACCCTATATTGCCAATGCTGAATGCTCTTTTCTTTTGCTGCTAGTGTAGGGGCAACCTGGCAGTACCCTTTTGAGAGGTAGCTGGTTATAATCCACTGCTTTTGGATCTCATGGAAAAGTAGGCCTAATGTGCCTTAGCCGTGAGCACTGGGATATTGATGGTGCTCCACTTCCTCCTTGGCCATTCGTCCTGTTCAGCCATATGCTTGAATGTTTGCAAAAAGGCTTCCATGTCATTGTGTGGAGTGAGCATCAGTAGCAGGTGCTGAGCATCTCAACAGGGATCGGGTAATGTAAAGTTGATGGCGCCATGTTGTTGGACATGGAAAAGCTTAAGCATTGTAGCCTGGAGATTTTGAGTTAGCTGTCTAAGGAGGTTTTGCTGCTGTATGCTAGTCTGCAAATGGTGGCTGCCAAGAGGTGCCTGCCAGGAGGTGGCTGCCACTTCCTGTTTTATCCACACAGAAGGGTGGAGAAACGCACTGGTAGAAAAAGTGCTCTTTTATTTTGGAAAGAGTGTGAGGCCGGCTACGCCAAAGGGTGTGGATGCCGAGGAGGCCCTGAAGGGTTAGTGCCAGCCCTTAATTTGCATGGCTTCAGGTGTCAGGGATCTCTTGGACTAGTCGAAGTCTGAGGTAAGACACAGAGAGACATGAGCAAGCACCCAGGATGCCTTACTCACTGGTCTGATGCTTAAAAGGTCCTTTTATAGGCTGATGATGGCAACAGAACAGTTAGTAGAAATGCAGTGCCAGTCTTGGCGATTTATGGCACTCTGCTCCTTCTACATGAGTAGTGGAGCTGGTCTTTCTGTTCTGTCAACAATAAACATGGAGTGTGCAGATGAGTAAAGGCTTTTGCTGTAGTCTCACCCCCATAGACCCACATCAGGCATTTCTGACATTCCAAATTTCATTTTTGTACTTTGACTTGTGAACATCAGTCTTGGATGTCTCTATATTTGCTGGACAAGGCAAGGACAGGGTGGCTGTTCATTTCCTAGATATTGAATGTTATAACGTGACTGATGTTAAAACCTACCTCCTAACAAATAATAAAAATCAAATGTATACAAGCAGGTTTCCTGGTGATCTTTTGCATTGAGTTGATTCCGGTGTAAAAATACTTCGCCTGTGTTTAACGGCACGTGTGTGGGTCTCATCTGGTTTGGCTGAAATATTCACACGTGTGTGTGTATACGTAAAACAGTATAACAGTGGAAACTAATACCATGATTACAAATAGTATTATCCAGAGGTAGCATATAGAGAGAAAACAGTAGTGGACCTAAAGCAGAACCTTGCAGAACACCAAACATTACTTGTTACAAGTGTAAGGTGTGCATCAACTAGGCATACAGGAGGGAGACAAACGTGAAGCAGTCTCAAAACCCTTTTAACATGCTGGAGTCTAAATTCGTAAATCCAGAGGAGATAACAAATATAATACTTTCAAATCCAAATAACAATGCAGGATCAAAACCAATAGATGACAGAGACGTCTGAGCACTGAGAACACAAAAATCACAAAAATAAAGCATGAGAGAACCGGGCTTGCAAAATGCCTAGTTGTCTCTGTGCTGCACTGCTGAAGTGCCAGATCATGCTGTGGCATATGCTTGCTACTGTTGCTGTTGCCCTCTTACTCCTGTGACACTGACAGTGAGAATCACTATTTGCTTCTACAAACAGATAACGATCAGCAAATAATTTTTAGTCTATGAAAGAGAATAAGCAGCACGGAGACACAGCCCTGATCAAAACCCAGATGAGCATACCTGCTGTGCTACAACCTTACCAGAGATGTTTTTAACCAGGGTTTTGGTAACAGCTTGTTTAAATGATTTAGCTACATAGCCAGTGCCAAAAAAAAAGAATTTCAGTATTTTACAAAAATGTAATGTAAGATGTAAGATTATCAATGGGAGAAATGGGATCTTTTGCACAAGTTTCTGATTTTGATTAGGATATTTTTTAATTAGTTCTTGAGAAAATTATAGTTGTTGATATAGTTATATTGTCATCTACATCATTAGTTATGAAATTGTCTGACTTTAAAATCATAATCAGAATTTTAAAGGGGAACACAGGTGAGTTTGGTATGTTTTATTCCAAAGCATGTTATGAAGCAAAATATTGTTTTTTTTTTCAGCACATGCACATGCAAAAATTTTATTTACTTCAGTAATTCAATTTAAAAAGTGAAAATAATATACACTCACCTGAAGGATTATTAGGAAAACCTGTTCAATTTCCCATTAATGCAATTATCTAATCAACCAATCACATGGCAGTTGCTTCAATGCATTTAGGGGTGTGGTCCTGGTCAAGACAATCTCCTGAACTCCAAACTGAATGTCAGAATGGGAAAGGTGATTTAAGCAATTTTGAGCGTGGCATGGTTGTTGGTGCCAGACGGGCCGGTCTGAGTATTTCACAATCTGCTCAGTTACTGGGATTTTCACGCACAACCATATCTAGGATTTACAAAGAATGGTGTGAAAAGGGAAAAACATCCAGTATGCGGCAGTCCTGTGGGCGCAAATGACTTGTTGATGCTAGAGGTCAGAGGAGAATGGGCCGACTGATTCAAGCTGATAGAAGAGCAACTTTGACTGAAATAACCACTCGTTACAACCGAGGTATGCAGCGAAGCATTTTTGAAGCCACAACACGCACAACCTTGAGGCGGATGGGCTACAACAGCAGAAGACCCCACCGGGTACCACTCATCTCCACTACAAATAGGAAAAAGAGGCTACAATTTGCACGAGCTCACCAAAATTGGACAGTTGAAGACTGGAAAAATGTTCCTGGGCACACACCTGTGCCTGGTCTGATGAGTCTCGATTTCTGTTGAGTCATTCAAATGGTAGAGTCAGAATTTGGCAGAACAGAATGAGAACATGGATCCATCATGCCTTGTTAACACTGTGCAGGCTGGTGGTGGTGGTGGTGTAATGGTGTGGGGGATCTTTTCTTGGCACACTTTAGGCCCCTTAGTGCCAATTGGGCATGGTTTAAATGCCACGGCCTACCTGAGCATTGTTTCTGACCATGTCCATCCCTTTATGACCACCATGTCCCCATCCTCTGATGGCTACTTCCAGCAGGATAATGCACCATGTCTCAAAGCTCGAATCATTTCAAATTGGTTTCTTGAACATGACAATGAGTTCACTGTACTAAAATGGCCCCCACAGTCACCAGATCTCAACCCAATAGAGCATCTTTGGGATGTGGTGGAACGGGAGCTTCGTGCCCTGGATGTGCATCCCACAAATCTCCATCAACTGCAAGATGCTCTCCTATCAATATGAGCCAACGTTTCTAAAGAATGCTTTCAGCACCTTGTTGAATCAATGCCACGTAGAATTAAGGCGGTTCTGAAGGTGAAAGGGGATCAAACACCGTATTAGTATGATGTTCCTAATAATCATTTAGGTGAGTGTATTATATAGATTCATTACACACAGACATATATTTTAAATGTTTATTTCTTTAAATTTTGATGATTATGGGTTAGTGAAGTACCTGTATGTATAAAAAAAAAAGAGAAAAAAGAAAAAAAAAAAGAAAGTTGAGTCAGCTGTAATTACATACAGTATATAAAAATAATTACTCTGGTGGCACAGCTAATGGAAACCCATAATTGTTGATAATATAAACATTGTATGAGCTGTACAGAAAAAAACAGCAAAACAACAGTCAGAGAAATCACTGACAATCTCAGGGGTGAAGTTATCACACCATGCCCTTCACAGAAGACTTCAGGAGGCCACGATGCCAACCTCTCATCATGCACAGGGGTCAGAAAACCACAAGTTCTGGGACCAAGATGCACTTCTACCAAATTGATGGAAAGGCTCAAACAACCCTCCCTCTGCAAAAAAACAAACAAACAAACAGGATAAATGGGTGAAACGTCATCGTGCAGGCAAAATACAAAACAGGAATTCATCAGGAGCAAAAGTAGAAGAAAAAGTTTCAGTCTACTCAAGTTAATCCAACTCCATTATTTTTTATTTCCGTTAACGGTATTGAGGAAAACCTTCAACATTCAGTCAGCTATCTTAAATTAACAATACATAATATGAAACTGTATTTTTAAAAAACTGTCTTTTTTACCTTTGGGGAGGTGTGAGGCAAATGGTATTGAGGGATTTTAATGTTTATTGTGTAGCTGCTCAAAAGTGACTTTCATCTTCTGTACCGTTTAAGTTAATATATTTCACGTAAGTATATTTTATGCACCATAATAGGATTTGATTATTTTATTGTTTGCATGGTTGAATATCTCACTCAGAATAAAGCTTCAAGCACCACCTCCAGCTCCAACAAGTGTGTCTTTCAAATCTGAGCAGTCCATGGATACACTGGCTGGATTTCAGAAAAGGTGTGTTATACATTTCATTTCATAGACTTTGTTAAACGTATAACTATTTCTCTCTATTAAAATATATTTAAAATATTTAGATAAAGGACAAAGAGGTGCAGTTGGGTTCTCCACACATTCTCCTGATTTAACACCTGCAGACTTGTATCTATGGGAAACCCTATAGGATGTTGTATATCACAGAAAACCCACTACACTGCCGGCCCTTAGACGAGAAACTGAAAATGCAAGTGTGGAATGCAATCTTAAACTTGTATTAATCTCATGATGTCTCAATAAATTTGGTATTAAAATATTTATTATATATCATAAATGTACGTTTTTTCCCCCTGACGTATGTATACATATACAAGAAAGCTGAGTCAGCTGCAATTACATACAGTATATAAAAATAATTACTCTGGTGGCACTGCGGCTTAGTGGTTGGCACTGTTGCCTTGCACAGTGTAGATGTTTTATATACAGTACTAAAAGAAGGCCCTGGCCGTATTTTAAAGATAAAAAAAGTTATAGGAACTTTGATTATAAGTTTATTTTATTGGATTTGCTGTGTCAGCTGGAACCGACATTCATTTATCTTTGATATAGTTTCACGTTTACACTGAATTTGTACACTTTTTATTTATTTATTTTTTTAAAATTCTGTTCGGTTCTTTGTTTTAAATGCTGCTCCATCTATGCAATGTATTTTGGTTCATCATCACCTATGTAACGTGTTACCCAAATAAACATGCTTTCTCCTGCATTTGTAGCAGGTGTGTTTTCCTACAAAGGCACAAAGCTGTTTTCCTGTATTCAGTAGAGAAATTCTGAAGAAATGCATTTATGTAAACGCCATCTGGTCCAAAGCAAAAAAGGAACGCAGGAAACTAAATCTCTTTCACTATTTTGTGCCAACATAAGAGCTACGTGTCACGTCATGAATAGAATTAGGTGGATGAATCTGGCATGGTTAAGGAGTAAATGTACCATATTTTTCTTTTCAGAGAATTAAAACTTTAAAACTTCAGCTTTGCCACCTGCAGCTCTGCTTCCTGTCTTTTCTTCAATCTTCAAACCATACAACATTACTGTCTGATAGAATTCCCCTGCCATTCTAGTCAATATGCGTCTGTCACGGATCACCCCTGCTACTTTTCTCCACCCATTTCACCCTGCCTGCACTCTCTTTTTTACTTCCCTACCACACTCCCCTCTGCTTCATAGTGTTGTATGTACTTCATCTTGCTCCTACTGATCTTCATGCCTCTACTCTTCAGTGCATCCCTCCACCTCTCTAGACTTATCTCACCCTGCTCCCTACCCTCGTGGCCCATCAGCTTTATGCCTCTGTAGTTGAAACAGCTCTGCTGGCATTTCCCTGGTTCTTAAAAACTCACACATTCTCTCACTTTTTCAATTTCTAAGATATTTTTATGTAATCTAATCTAGTAAGCGACTTCACTGCCATCTCTCCTAAACACTTCCATGCCTCCACTGAAATGTCATCTTGACCACCTGCCTTTCCACTCTTCATCTGCTTTAGAGCTTCCTCACTTCATCCTTAATAACTCCCTGTACTACCTGATTCACTACTCCACCTCATCCAGCATTTCTCTCTCTCATTCTTTCCATTTACCAGATCTACTTGACCACTGTACTCTGCTTTCTGTCCACCATTAACATACCCCACAACTTCAGAGTCATCTGACAACTTCTGACAATGACAGTTTTCAGAGTTGTACTGGACGTTCGACGTGTATTTGGTACTCCAGTACTGTACTGGTGACCACTTTTTCAGACATGCATTCTTGCAGCCTTACAAACTCTAGTCTGCCAGATAGTTAGTGATCCAGGAGGTGTCGATTTGCCTCTCTTTGAGCTTCTCATGTAGCAGTGCAGGTTGAATTGTATTAATGGTACTGGAGAAATCAAATGATTCACCTGATTCACACTGCTGCCTGCTTTATCCAGGTGAGAAAGAGTTCGCTGAAGAAGATCAATGATGGCACCATCCACACCAACCTGAGGGTGGTGGGCAAACTGCAGTGGGTCTAGAAAGGTGCTAACATGATGTTTCAGATGAGCCAACACAGTCCTCTGCAAAAACGGTCATTATATAGAATGTAAGGGCATCTGGTCTACAGTCACTGAGGGTGGATAGAGATGACCTCTTTGGGACTGTAGCAAGACAGGATGTCTTCCACAGCATGGAAACCTTCTCCTGAGTCAGGCTGAGGTTAAACAGGTACTGTAAAATCCCACAGAGCCTAAGGACTCTGCAGCCTTAAGAACTTTGCGGCTGATACTATCAGGACCTGCTGTCTTGTTTGGACCCACTTGCCTCTTCATCTGATTTCTTGAAACATAGAAGGAATGAGTGGAGTAGAATACCCATCCATGTTGCAATAAACAAAAATAGTATTCCTACAATGGATTAGGAAATACAGAAGAGGATAACAAAGGTCCGATCAATTTTTAATAAGCGTCCCAGATTTTTGAAGTAAGTGTTTGTAGAAAAGTGTGACATGCAGAAAATGTATTCATTCGGGATGGCAGCGATAATAATATTGTGCCAAGATGTTTTTGTTGGAAAAAAGCGATGGACGGATCGATTCCCACGGTGAAAGGTAAAAGTTGCTGGATCGCATACCATTAGTGAGTACAGCTGCATTTGGAGTATTATAAAGTACTCTCACCCAGTCAACAGTTATTGCCCAATTCAAAAACCACGAGGGCAGGGCCATTAGAGTTCCGGTAAAGCTGCATAATATTAACGTTATCCGAAGAGTTCTGGTCTTTCACAAAACCGGTCTGATCCTCTCCAACGATGCGAGGGAGAACCTTGTGTAGACGCATGGCCAATATTTCAGAAAGCAGCTTTTGGTCGGAATTTAGTAGAGCTATTGGCCTATAGGAGGTGCAGTATTCAGGACACTTCCCTTTTTTAAGAATCAGACAAATATTTGCTTCTCTAAGTGAGTGAAGCAGAATACCGGTTTCAAGGGAATGGTTAAACATAGCCAACAAAGGCGTCCAAGACAATGTCATTAAATGTTTTATAAAACTCACACCTAAATCCGTCTGGCCCTGGTGCCTTCCCTGATGTATGGATGTTAAGGCAAGAAGTGCTTCCTCTCTAGTGATAGCGGCTCTGTGGCCCAAGGGAGTTTAAGATTCAAGAAGAGTGCATGCATAGTTGGAGTGTTGTCTGGCTCAGATTTATATAAATTAGAATAAAACAAGGACAATTTTTTATTAATGGATTTAGTCTCAAATAGCCTCCCGCCATTAGAATCTATAATTGAAGCAATATTCTGTGAATCTGCCCTCTTTTATGCCAGATTAGCAAGATATTTATTGGGTTTGTCCCCATATCTGTATAAGTTCTGGTTAGCAAATTCATGATAATGTTGTGAGGCTTGTATTAGTAGAGTGGTCAAAGCGACACGTGTCGCCGCTAATTCCTTGAGGGAACCAGAACTAGGATTTGGAATAAAAATTGTTTTTGTTTTTAGAAAAAAAGAATTAGAATTTTTTATTTTTTTATTCTTTTGATGTCTTTTAGATGTCACAAAGGACATAATTAAACCTCGGGAGTATGCCTTACATGTCTCCCACAGGATAGAGGGATTTTTAGTAAAGGGTGAGTTAATTGAATAAAACACCTTAAATTCTGAAGTAAAGTAAGATAAAAAAAAAAAAGGTCTTTCAAAAGGGGGGAATGGAATCTCCAGCATCGTGACAGCACTCCTTCTTCAGAGAGTGAATAGGATGGAGCGAGTAGGGTGGAGCGTCCGGCACACATCAGAATATCCTATATCTTGACATATAGAAGTGATTACTCTAGCATGTTTTGAGGGTGGGGAAGTGCCAGGTGGGAGTCTATCCAGAGAAGGATTGAGATGGCAGTTGAAATCTCCTCCCACAAAGGAGTTCTCGGAAGCCAATTAAAAAAAACTCTGCAAATGCCTTAGATAGGAAATCTAGGTAACATCCAGGGAGGGGGATAGATAGAATGGCCATTACGTTCACATAACGACCCTGTTTATCTTTTACACAGTTCAGGGGCTTAAAAATAAGCTTTTTACTAACCAGGATGGCCACACCCCAGCAAAATGAAGAGTATGATGTAGCAAAAACATGCCCTACCCAGTCCCTCTGCACTTTAACATGGTCTTTATCTTCCAGGTGTGTTTCCTGCAGGAAGGCAATGGAGACGACTTCTTTTTTCAGAAATTTTAATAAAGCCGGATGTTCCAGGAACAGGGCTTAAGAGTGTTTAAATGGTGGACATTAAACATATTAGTTATTATACTGACGGGATGATCCACCCCTGTAACCAAATGATATTTGATACCCAAGTAGATAAAACTTAAAAAAGGAGAAAAATGTCTCATTAAAATGTGACTCAACCCACTGACATGTATATACTGAGCTAAATGGAAAAAAAAACACACAAAAAAACATAAAACAAGTGAAAAATAAGAACATAGGAGGGGCTTTCCCCCCACTCAGGAGGGACCTATCCCTCCTGAGTAACACACACACATATACAGTACAGTACACACACACAATCATGTCAATTTGTGATTTTTGGCCAAAATCTAATAACCCTTGCTTTAAGTTTTTTTTTAACAGTAAAATAAAGTCTATTCACTAGAATTAATAATACTTTGATCACCTTTATTCTTGACAGCTCTTCAGAATGTTCCAGAACCAGTCCCAGTGTTCTACAGGGCCAGGTCCGAGGTCCACTTTACTTTTCTGAGCTAGAGACTTTAACTCAGGCTCGAATTGAAGAAACAGAGCTTTACTGCGACTAGATTTAATAAATAACATTCAAATGTATTCATTAAATTTTTATTACTCATAATTTCATTATTAACAAATTGCACATTAATAAACATATACATTTACATTTGTTTAAGTAATTTCACTTGGACTTACCTTAGTGTGATTGTGTTGAGAATGGGGTAGAGCTGCTCCACTCCCACGTCCTCTATCTCACAGTCATCCAGAATGAGATGTACATGTTCATGAGCTTTCTGAATAGCTTTGCAGATGACCTCACAGTCCTCAATGCTAAGAGAGTATGTCATTGTGTCTGCTGTGAGGTCCAGAGCGTCGTAGCTGGAGAAGTCCAGCTTGTGGTGTAGAGCTGAGAGCAGAACTGCTGCCTCCTGGTGGAGCTCAGGAACATCGCAGCAGTGGAGCAGCCTCAGCAACAACCTCCTGTCAACCCTGGGGACATTTAAACAGGGACGTATAATCTTTAACCTTAAATATTAAACAATGTGGTTTGGGATACTTTTCTGCTCACCATGGTTGTAAAGAGTGATTATTTGAGATAATTCAACAGGAACAAACCTGAGATGGGAAACATGGCTGAGCAGAGGGATGATGCTCTCTAGCTCCCCTTCTGGCACGGAGCCCCATAGGAGGTTAAGAGCGACGCCTGTGCAGTGCTTTAGAGTGAAGCGCAGCGCGGCACAGTCGGCGGAGCTCAGCTCTCTGTTTTCCAGGTTGATGCAGTTCTCTACCAAATTCAACAAGCTGGACACAGAGTGTGCAGAACCAGTCTCACAGATAGCCTTAATTAGCAGCAGGACGAAGTAGGAGTTTAACCTATAGACAATATAAACACATTGTAAATTAAAGTGGGTGTGTTGTACCGTCCATACAGCAAGTTGTGGAGGTCGTTTCTGAATAAACAGAAGCAGGAAATTATTGGAAAAAGTGACCGGCTAAACATCTTAAATGGAACAATAAGAACTATAACAACTACGCTTGCTTTCGAGCATTAAGTCAGGACATTTATTTGCCCATTCAAAGGTATAAGCAGTCATGCTTTGGCTGCAGATTACAGACTGTTAAGTAGACTTTATTCAAAGAGCAGAAATCATGGTTCTGCCAATTATGGCAAGTTGTCCAGTTCTTGAAGCAGCATCATCACACACTCACACTACCACCACTTGCTGGTCTGTTGGTTTTCTGATGTAATTGCGAAAGGCTTAACACCACAAGTTATGCTGCTGTATATTTCCAAATTTTCAAATTTTTTGCCCAGTCTCTTGGTGGAATCACAAATACTTGTTTTTTATCTGGGTTGTTCTGTGATTTTCTGTATAAGTTAATGCATTCTTGAAAAAAAAGAAAGAAAAAAAAACATAAACAGGAACTTACCAAAGTATTCATATGCCTTAAACTTTTCCATGTTACAACCACAAACGTGAATGTATTTTATCTGGATTGTATATGATAGACCAACAAACACAAAGTGGCATTAAATTGTGGAGTGGAAAGAAAATGATTTGGAATTAATTGTATTGTGCAAAAAAAAATAAAAAATCTGAAAAATGTGGTATGTATTTGTATTTAGCCCACTTTACTCTAATACCTCAAAGTAAAATCCAGTTGAATCGATTGCTTTCAGACGTCACCTGATTAGTAAACCTGTGTGTAATTTAATCTCAGTATAAATACAGTTGTTCTGTGAAGCCCTCAGATGTTTGTTCGAGAACTTTAGTGAACAAACAGCATCATGAAGCCCACAGCAGATAGGTCAGGGATAAAGTTGTGGAGAAGATTAAAGCAGGGTAAGGTAGTTAAAAATATATCCCAAACATGTGGAAGAAGGTGCTCTTGTCAGACGAGACCAAAATGTTACTTTTTGGCCTAAATGTAAAACACTATGTGTGGTGGAAAACTAACACTGTGTATGGTGGTGGCAGCATCATGTTGTGGTGACGCCTTTCTTCGGGAATCTGGTCAGAGTTGATGGGAAGATGGATGGAGCCGAATACAGAGCATCCTTACAAGGAAACCTGTTAGAGTCTGCAAAATTCTGGGGATGGAGGTTCACCTTCCAACAGGATAACGACCCAAAACACACAGCCAGAGCTACAATGGAATGATTTACAGTAGATCAAAGTATATTCATGTGGTAGAACGGCCCAGTCAAAGTCCAGCCCGAAATCCAATGGAGAATCTGTGGCAAGACACGAAAATTGCAGTTCACATTGCATACGCTCTCCGTACAATCTGACTGAGTTTGGGATATTTTGCTAAGAAGAATGAGTAAAGAAATCACTGCCTAGATGTGCAAATCTTGTAGAGCCACACCCCAAAACACTTGTGATTTCAGCAAAAGGTTGTTCTACAAAGTATTGACTCATGGGGGGCTGAATACAAATGCGCACCACAATTTTTTATTTATTTATATTTGAAAACCACTTATTTCCCTTCCCCTTCACAATTATGTGCCACTTTGTATTGCTGTATCCGATAAGATCTCAATAAAATACATTTAGGTTTGTGGTTGTAACATGACAAAATGTGAAAGAATTCAAAGGGTTTGACTACTTTTGCAAGGCACCATAGAGATCTGTGGTTCCCTTATGTCCCAGAGCCTCTTTCTTTGGATTGCAGCAGAGACCTTATCCTACTTGATCCTACTTCCATCTGCTGTAAAGATTTTGTTTAAATGATTTTTAGATTTCACAGGTCTGGCAGTAATTAATCATGGATGTGTCTAGACATATATAAATAAAATCTAAATTATTATTAAATTAGCTTTTTTTTTTTTACATGACATGACTGGTGTGAACATGCATACATTGTATCATGCATACATACATGCAGATATCTGCTTAACTTGAAACACTGTTATTGACATATTGTTATCATACTAATATAGTATACCATGTCAATATATTTAAACCATTTCACTCAGGCACCCCCCTTTTTTTTTCTTATAGTAAAAGCATTCTATGAAAGGACTTTTGTCGTACCTTCTAAGTTTTAATCTATCTAGTAAAGGCAGAAGATTTGGGATGTTTTCCTGTTTAATGGGACTTCCTCTAATTTCTCTAAAGTCCACAATAACAGTGTAATGCTGCAAGAAATAATGAATCACATCCCAAGTCAGAGAGCAGGAAGTCAGGTCTTCGCCCACTTTTTGCAGGAAACAGTGAGTAAACTTTGCATCCTGAGCTTCATAAACCACCATGACAAGCTTCTGGAGAGTTTCTTTAGAGAATCTACACATAGACATACAGAAATAATGGCACAGCTTAACAAAAGTACATATAAAACCAATAGTAGGTACTGTAATATATACCCATGATATGCATTTCTGTGATTAAAAATAGACACCTGTACAGACCTGATGGCTAGAGGGCGTTGCTGGTTTATTATGGCATTGTACAACTGGACATCCATCTTGCACTCAGTCAGATTTAGACAATCTATTTTCCAGAGTCTCAGAAGAGAAACCAAGCTGCTCTGGATCCTGAATGGCACCATGTCTGCCTGCTGTGGGCTTCTCTGGAAAACTGAAAGCTCCTTCAAGGGTTTGAAGGCTTCTCCAAGGGTCATTGGACCACAAGGATTTATTGTCCCCAAAGCATGTGCCATTCTAACCAGAACATCACAACTCACACTGGAACACCACACAGAAAAATGATGTGATACACTTTAATACCAACTGTTTCCACTATAGTTTGTCATAAAAAAAAAAAACTAAAAAGAAAATATAACAATACTTTAGGTCAAATTTCACTGGTTCAATTCAGTGTAGTTTACAAGATTTCTGGAGCTAAATTTTGTTTCCAGTAAGTGAACGATTCACAAATAAATCAGGGTCGAACCTCAGCTCGGAGATACAGAGTAGACATTGAAGGAAACTCAGAATTTCACCCTCTTCATCTGTCCAGCCTGTTATTTCTACTGGTTTCATGGTTTGGGATTTTAGCAGATCTAAAAGAAGTGAGGCCTTCCGCTTCGACAGGTTTATGTTCCAGACTGGAGGCAAAGAAGACGGACAGTTTACTTTAACACATGAGCATCAACTTTGGCCAGGTTTTTTGAAGCAGGTCTTTTAAGCTGAAAGGGTGCACAGGGCCCCCAGCCACAATGCACATGTAACCCAGCTGGAAATATAGGGTTAAAATATAAACAATATACTGTACCTGCTTTAGGTCATAGAAATACAATTAGTTATTTTTATGCAATTAAATACATTTTAATTAATATTTACCAGCGGTTTAGAGTGGATCAGTACAGCGGTAAGAGAGAACAAGCAGGGATTGAGATGGTCTGTTGTTTCGTGTCGCCACATTAACTGTGCTAAGCAGCTATAAACGCATTTTCAGGGTTAAGTGAAGAAGGAAAGTATTAAAAGAAGGTGAAGACCAGTGGCGGCCGGTCAATACGGGGCGCAGGCGCGCCGCCCCCTTTAAGGTAAGGCAGAGAAGAATGCTTCTATGACATGTAGTTAATTAACATAATAATTCTTTATTTTAATAATGAAATAAAGTCATTTAGTCACAATATTCCGTTGTATTTCTTAATATAATTTATTTGCAATAAAAAATAATTGAAACTGTATTACGTTCATTTGTGTTGGTGTACGCCAGTATTAAAATATTTCATTTTAATTTTGTTTGCGCCCCCCCCCCAAAAAAATATTTGCACCGGCCGCCGCTAGTGAAGAAAGTTCTACACAGGCGGCGTCGAGCGTGAGGAGTGCTGTTTTTGCCGAGTCGCGGTACTTCTCTGATCTCGGTAAGTTACCGCAGTACGGCTGTGAATCAGACCTGTGCTTAGCACTGCTAGTGGATTCAGTCATGCGTGCCGTAACAACGCAGCATCACTGTTGAGCGGTGGTTACCAAATTATGTTACAATACGTTGTATTATCTATGAACGTACAGTAGGTATGCGAATATTGTCGTTTAAAGTATGTTAAACAAGATGAGTGTTACCGAGTGCTTGTTAAATCCTACAGTGTAAGCACTGACCGATCTGGGAGGGTGTAGCTGGTAAATTTTGAACAACTGATTTAAGGAGTGATATATTAATGGAGTGAGTACTTGCATATTAAGTTTGTACTTTGTGATACTGTGCTTTATACTATGTTGACAACAATAAAAAGACTTTAATTATAAGTCCAGAGAATTTATTAAGAACAGAAACATGTTATGGTCCTGTTGTAAATGCAGGTCAGGTCTTTTGAGAGTGAGAACGACATCGGATCTACAGAACCAGAGATGGTGAGCCACCAGCTGATCTTTATGGAATTCAGCAGCTACGCAGCAGCTGAGTGAGACATTATTGGGGTAGGAAGGTGCCAATCACCTGGAGTGGCATCTACATACACCATTATAGAAAAGGAACTGAGGAACACTCCATCGGGAGGAATGGAAACTGATTTGAGAGTCATCACTGAACCTTTTATTTTGGTTAAAGGGCACTTTTTTGTTTCAAATTTGTACTGTAATTATGTGTGTTATAAACAAATTAAGACTCTAAATGTTCAATTTACTAATTGTGTGGCGTATTTCTGTTGCACTAAACACTCTAACACTAAACACTAACCCAGACAGAGAGGTGTGCTCACAGAGAGTGGGTTACACACACAACTGTCCAAAGATGTGCTATTATATCACTGTTAAAGAAAAGTAATAGATAATAGTAAAGAAATACCTACACTGAAAATTAACATACAGTAATAGTAACTCTTAACTTTCAAAACACTGCATACAACGGAGTGGAAGAAACTTCCCAGACCAGTCCCCTGACTCACCCACAAACCCAAATCAGGACGCCAACCAGATTAATTGACCCACACGGGTCCAACCCAGGGGGAACAGGGAAAAAAGCTCACATCTTACTTTGTACAGAAACACAACTATTAGGATCAATCACACTATGAAATGCTACTGAATAGAGCACAGATCATTCATTAACACTGTACATATAAGAATAACACATTCAATTAAATTTGATTTGTATAGCCCTTTTAACAATTGAAATTGTCGCAAAGCAGCTTTACATAATCAAAAGAAGTAAGTTTGTATGAAATGTGAATGTGTACGAATCAAAATGATAATATTGTCCCTGATGAACATGGTTAGTTTAACTTCTGCATCAATTACATTGTCTGGTTTCAAAGTCTCAATTTTATGCCTAATGTTTACAATTTTATTAAAGAAGTTCATGAAATCCTCCCTACTGCATGATGTTGTTGTGGAGATTTCTGCAGTGGTCTTGTTTTTAGTTAATTTAGCTATGGTATTAAATAAAAATCTCGGGTTGTTTTTATTATTTTCTATAAGAGTGTAATATATAATATATCAAACTCCTGATCAGTGATAATTTCATTAACAATAACTGCTTTAGATGCGAGAGATCTAATATTTAACAGTCCTAGCTTCAGATCAGAGGTGCTGGCTGCGAATTCAGTGTGATCTGAGTTTGTGGTATCTATGTTAATTAAATTACTAAAACAGACTTTCTGAAGCTTTCTAAATTTATGTTTAGCTCGGGGAACAGACACAGTCTCAATATGATGAAACCTGAGTGACGACTCTCTGCAGCTAGCAGACGGTTGGTTTAGCCTGTCTGTCTGCTCCCTGGCCTGGGCTCTGGATTGTCACCGATTAACTAGGCCTCTTCTGAGACTATGTGCTATACTGCAAGAAATGAGAGCAGCACCTTCCCGAGTGGGATGGACACCGTCCCGCCCTAACAGGCCAGTTTTGCCCTCAAAGGTCTTCCAGTTGTCTATGAAGCCCACGTTGTTTTCGGAGCACCACCTGGACATCCAGCGGTTCAGCGACCATAACCTGCTGTAAGCTATGTCGCCACGTCTCATTGGGATGGGACCAGAGCAAACTACTTCTTCGGACATCGCCTTCGCTATTTTAAACACCTCTGTAAAGTTACTCTTACTAACCTCTGACTGACGAAGGCGTATATCGTTAGCTCCAGCATGTACCACTATCTTAGAGAACCTATGCTGTCCTAGAGCCCTAAGATTACCTGCTATGTCCGGTGCTCTGGCTCCCGGGATACACCTGACCACTGCCGCTGGCGCCCCTAAAGGCCGAGCTAATTTCACATGTCTCAGTATAGAGTCTCCTATAACCAGAGCTCTTTCAGGTTTCTCAGCGGGTGCATCACTGAGGAGAGCGAACCTGTTGGACACATGAAGCGCAGAAGAGGTGTGCTCCGGTGGGCTAGCCTTAGCGTTAGCTTTGGCTGAACGAGTATGCCGCCGAGTCGTCACCCACTCGCCCCGCTGTGAGGGCTCTACTGCCGGAGTCGGGGGATGATTATCTCCGCCTGCGGCACCCAGACTTTCCGCTACGGGAATAACGAGGCTCTCGCGCTCTCTAACCCTCTCCAAAGTCTGGATGCGCTCCTCTAATGCTACCATCTTCTCCGTCATGGTTCTAACTAACACATACCTATCACAATCATTATTGTAAGTTATCATTATTGATTGATGTCTAAACGTCCTGCACTCCACACACTGCAAAAGCTGAATAGTCGCCATTATAACGTACCTGAGTCAGAGTTTAGTCGTTTGGAGTTGGATTCCGTTTAGACGAAGAAACTCACGGGTTCTCCAAAAAGCGCAAAAAATGGAAAAAGGATGAAGCCCAGTAGTATGAAAATTTAAAAATGAGTTGCTATTAATATTATTATTGTATGAACAAAAAGCCATGTAATTTAAACTTCCACTGCAACGATACAAAAACAGGAATCTACGTCCCATTTCTTTAATTTAATCTACATCATTTAATTTTATATGAAGAAATGACAGGGGGCTGAACACCTTTGTACAGTGCTGTATATAATTTTTATACCATTGTTGTAATTATTCTTTTGCAATTATCTGTATAAAACAAACATAAGCAAACACAAATTGGAGAAGTTGACGGTCCAGTTCACCCAGGGAGCTATACACACTAGAACCGGTATCGTGTATGTTACGTGGTGCCGGTTTGAGATCTGTACCACGAGATAAAATAATATTTATGAGAGCCCTAACACAGGGTTGCTAAGGGGGTCAATAAAATAGGAGGTTGTAAGAGTGCTTGTGACACGCCCGGGAAGACCCTCCCGTCTTTAGCACACTTGTCTTTATGTTTCGATCACCCAGGCTCTTGGCACCGAGCTCCGCTGGGGCTTATGCCCTTACTGAGGATTTATGTGAGAGAATTGTTTTTTATATATAAATATATTGTACTTAACCTGAGAGCACACCTTAAATGATTAACGCTTAACCTCAAATGATAGCATGCTGCTCTCTTTCTCTTTCGCCGGGGTCTTAGGAAGACAGAGACAGGGTCTTTGCCTGTCTTATCACTATGTCTTTGGTGTGCTTGTCTTTATCTTTATCTGTATTTGGTCCTGACACCTTACCAGTGTTACTTAAATGATCATGTTCAAGAATCAGGATCCTTAAATAAACAATTTGAATTTAAAAATAATTTTGAACTAAGGGCAAAAACATTGATTTGAAATGTAAGTTATGTCCACTGATAGTAACTAAAAACAGTTAGTATTAGTATTATAGAAAGTGGATAAATAATAGTAATATATTAAAACACATTTCAACACTGAACTTGCCTTCATAATTTAATTGTGCTTACCATGCACTGAAATTTCTGTCTCCTCACTTGGAGGGCTGGTGTCTCCGGTTGCGTAGACGGCACACACTGTAACAGGTGCTGTATGGGAGAGTTATAGTGCATTCACACACAGGTCCTTCAGTTTGAATGGACTGCCAACCTTCCAGACCAGCCTCCAAATACTCCACTATGTAGCAGAGCACAACTGAGTCTTCATCATCGTTATCATCATCATCACCCTCCTCCTCAGCTTTCTGCCAGGCAATACAGATCTCCTCCTTCTTCAGTTTCAGCACTGTAGGTGCTCCAGGTCTGACTCTGGAGACTGTCTGGAACTCTGTTATTCCGCTGTAATCACTCATGCCTTTACTGTCCCTTAGAGCGTATCGGAGTTCATAGTGTGTCCCTGGTGTGAGACCTGAAACCACACAGGTCTCTCCAGTACAAGAGATAACTCTCCATTTCCTATCTTCTTTTGCTGCTCTGTACTCTACTCTGTAACCTTCAGCACTTTGCAGTTTCATAGTCACATGCGTTTGCTCTACAGAATTTATTTCTGCTGATTCCAATGTTACCTCAGGTTTTGCATTCAGACTTAACAAACTTCCAGACTGATAAAGATGCACAGCAGAGCCAGGAGAACATGGATCAGCTACAGATGCAGCAACAAACATAGTTGCCTGTGTGCTCTCATTACTCTCTTTATTTAAAAGAAATGACTTGAGATCAGAGAGTATTTTCTGACTCGTACCCGAGATCCCGAACTCTCGCTGTGTCCTTGCAGCATTTGCTAATTCAACGTTCTCTCTCAGAGCTAGAGGAAACGGATCTTTTCTGCTGTGCAGCGACGTCAAAATGAAGCACAGCACTCTGTCTGCTTGGCAGTCCTGTACAAAGCGCTGGAGGACTTTTTGACCCTTTACAATAATTACATTAGCAGATCTGCATTGGATCAAGGCAGTCATTTCAGTGCTTTTGTTTTGGAGCCACTGATATGTTTTATCTAAGCCGAAGGGTGATTTAGCATTCCTTTCCAGAAGTTCTTGCAATCCTCCTTCTCCTTTCTTAATAGACAAGGCAAGTATTTTCTGAAAATTGCCCTGGTACTGCTGGAGAAGTGAAGAAAATTCAGAAAGTGCATCTTTAAAAGTTGGAAACTGTTTAAATACATCATAACCGTAAAAGACTGACATCATATGATGACAAAAGTTGACTTGTTTCCCTAGATGTTTCAGAACCTCCTCTGCTTTATACAGCTGATCTTTAGTAACATGTCTAACAACACAAGCTGATGTTTGGTCCAGATTCCTCAAGGGATACAGCCAGATTTTGACAGGAACTTTTTCTGCATTCTGAAGCGAGTTATACAAAATAACTGCTGTTTCAAAATCCACAGGGTTTTGCAGAACAGTTCCATCAATAAAGGCGGCACAACGATATAACAGGGATTTGTCTTTTTCAGTAAGTCTGGTGAATAGATCTGTCTGACTGGGGGAGTCGACCATCTTCTTGACTACATCTTTGAGATGTATGTTTTAAGCTGTTCCGTCCTTCTTGCCATCAAAGACAAAAAACGCCCGAGATCCGTACAACACAGCTACAACCACGTGCGTCGCTGAGGTCGAGCCAGTCACAGAGGGTGGGGATCCGCTGTGTAGAAGCTCGTGACTGAGCATGTCCAGTCTGGTGGACGTTCTGTATTGCAGAGTGACTCGATCCTGCAGCTGGGACTGAACGTAATGATTTAAAAATGCAGCTGCTCCCGCCATCTCAACCTGTCCTGATATAAGGCTCGCTCTTAGTGGTAAAGTCAGGTCCAGAACTGTGAGTCTGTCGTGTAAGGAGTCTCCATCCAACATCCTTACATCCTTTTGAGAACAGGTGGTTGACTTCCTTGAAGAGGATATGACATCTTTTTCCCATAATAAGACATCTAAACATATGACATGTATCAGTTTATCAATTCAGCAAGAATGGAAGGTCATGTTGTATTTTCATTAGCCTTTTCACAAATTAAAACAAGTAAGTGATTAAGCATTTTTTCACATACTTTTTTCAAACATGTTTAAAATATGTATCAAATATTGCTAAATTTCCTGTAAGTGCAAATAGTGCACAACATAAGGCTTGTAATGTTATCTTATATTAAATTTGAACCCAGTTCAAGTCTACAAACAAAACGAAAATTAGCACTAATTATTATTATTTTCTTGCATTAGCATATGAATCTAAAAATACAGTATAGATACATGTACATCCACAGTGTGTACTACCTGAGCTGTATGAATCATTGCGGCAATCATACAACATACCGATATCCAAATCTCGACCCAGTGCAGCGACTTCAACTAACTCAGAGCCTGAAGACGATGTTTTGAGGAAACACATTAACTGATTAGTAGATACTGTATTTAATTTCATTTAATTTCAAATGTATTTATTAGAATTGGAAACAACCTACCAATTGCATCTTCTAATTTTCTGATGACCATGTTCTCTGAAGTTGAACTCTGATGTAAGAAAGTCTCAGCTTTCTGTAGCTAGAAAAAAATTTAATGTACAGATTTACTGTTGAAACTTTTTTACCTAAAGCAAATATGTTGGTAGATGTGCTAATGGTTGAGATATTGTGTGAGACTAATTTGACTTCCGTTAATTTCTGTAAGCCTATAGAAAATGAGTTCTCCTGCCACATAAGAGAAGTTAAAACATGTCTTATGTTACTTAAAATGCAATAATAATAATAATAATAATAATAATAATTAATGATGATACGAACCCAACACATTATCAAAACCTGGAAGAATAGTGTTAAACCATCAACTTTGTAAAAGAAAGATTATCTTTTATAATAACTCCTTTGAGTTTGTCAGAATTAGTGGGTTTTTGTTTGTCCACCCGCCTCTTGAAGATTGACCACAAGTTCTCAATGGGATTAAGACCTGGGGAGTTTCCAGGCCATGGACCCAAAATTTCAATGTTTTGGTCCCCGAGCCACTTAGTTATTACTTTTGCCTTATGGCACGGTGCTCCATCGTGCTGGAAAATGCATTGTTCTTCACCAATTCATTGTTGGATTGTTGGAAGAAGTTGCTGTTGGAGGGTGTTTTGGTACCATTCTTAATTCATGGCTGTGTTTTTGGGCAAAATTGTGAGTGAGCCCACTCCCTTGGATGAGAAGCAACCCCACACATGAATGGTCTCAGGATGCTTTACTGTTGGCATGACACAGGACTGATGGTAGTGCTCACCTTTTCTTCTCCGGACAAGCCTTTTTCCAGATGCCCCAAACAATCGGAAAGAGGCTTCATCCGAGAATATGACTTTGCCCCAGTCCTCAACAGTCCATTCGCCATACTTTTTGCAAATCAATCGGGTCCCAAATTTTTTCTTTGGAGAGAAGTGGCTTTTTTGCTGGCCTTCTTGACACCAGGCCATCTTCCAAAATTCTTCGCCTCACTGTGTGTGCAGATGCGCTCACACCTGCCTGCTGCCATTCCTGAGCAAGCTCTGCACTGGTGGCACTCCGATCCCGCAGCTGAATCCTCTTTAGGAGACAATCCTGGCGCGTGCTGGACTTTCTTGGACGCCCTGAAGCCTTCTTAACAAGAATTGAACCTCTTTCCTTGAAATTCTTGATGATCCTATAAATTGTTGATTTAGGTGCAATCTTAGTAGCCACAATATCCTTGCCTGTGAAGCCATTTTTATGCAATGCAATGATGGCTGAACAAAAGTTCAGGCACGCCTGGTCGAAATTTTTGGTCACATTGTTGACGTGATGAAGGGTTTGAGGTGAGAGGTGTGGAATACTGTGTGAATCTGGAGCGCCGCAGGCAGCTGGAGCCGATAGGTGACAGGGTTGACACGGAGGGTGATGCGTTATGGACCGATGAATCTAGGCGAGAGTTTTTTGGACTCTGTATGGAGGTTTAGATTTTTGGTAGAGAGCCATACCTTGTCACCTGTGTGGTCCAATTGTCCCGGAGGGTGTCGACGGCGATGTTGAGGTGTAGAGGGTATTGGCGTGCTGAATGGCCTCCTTGGCTTGAGTCCAGGACCGCAGACACCTTCGGACCAATTGTTGGGCTGAGGTACTCCGACCTCCGGTTCTTGATGTTCGAACATCGGAGGTTGGAAACCCTGGCATACCTCAAATGGACTTCGTGGCAGAGGAGACGTGGAGGTTGTGGGAGAGCTCTGCCCAAATGAGATGAAAGAAATGAGAGCCCAAGAGCGCTGACGGTCGGCAACAAAGCACCTCAGGTAACGCTCCAGTTGTTGGTTGGCCCGTTCCGTCTGACCATTTGTTTGGGGGTGATAGCCCGAGGATAGACTGCAGGTAGAATTGATCAGACGGCAGAAGGCCTTCCAGAACCGTGCAATGAACTGGGGCCCCCTGTCCGAGACGATGTCCTTTGGGAACCCATGCAGACGGACTACGTGCTCTAAAATCAGCTCGGCTGTCCCTTTGGCTGACGGAAGTCCGGGAAGGGCCACCAGGTGCACAGCTTTGGAGAACCGATCTATTATCGTCATGATGACGCTCTTCCCTTCGGATACCGGCAGGCCCGTGATGAAGTCGACGGCAATGTGGGTCCAGGGTCGACGGGGAACTGGGAGTGGTTGGAGTTCCCCCGGTGTCAGTTGGTTAGAGGTCTTGGCCCTGGAACACATTGGGCACGCCCGAACGAACTCCTCAACGTCCTTGGCCATGGAGAGCCACCAGAAGGCGCGCTGGATATATTGAAGGGTGCGTTGTGTGCCTGGGTGCCCCGACAGCGGTGAAGAATGGCCCCATTTAATGACGTTGGCTTTGACGGTCCTTGGAATGAAAAGTCATCCAGGCGGTGCACCTGCCAGTTTGGTCTCCGTGGCTTGCGCCTGGCGGACCCTCGTCTCCACTTCCCAATGGAGTGGCGCGATGATCTTGGAGGGTGACAGGACAGGCGCGGGGTCCGCCCAGGGAACGTCCCCCTCATGTTGTCAGAGAGGGCATCGGCTTTGGTGTTTTTTGACTCCGGACGGTAGGATAGATGGAAATTGTAATGCTCGAAAAAGAAAGCCCACCGCGCCTGTCTGGGGTTGAGTTGTTTTAGTGTCTTTATGGAGCTGAGGTTTTGGTGGTCGGTCCAGATGATAAATGGTTCTCTGGCACCCTGGAGCCAGTGTCGCCATTCTTCCAATGCCCACTTTATGGCCAGCAGCTCGCGGTCCCCCACCCCGTATCGCTGCTGAGTGGGGTTAAATTTTTTGGAGAAGAAACTACAAGGGTGTAGTTTCTGGTGTGGACCCCGCTGGGAGAGAACCGCCCCAGCGCCCACCTCTGAGGCATCCACCTCCACAACGAATGGTTGATCGGCATCTGGATGGAGGAGAATCGGAGCGGTGGTGAATCGGTGGCAGAGTTTGGAGAAGGTGTTGATGGCCGTGGAGTCGAGTTGGAAGGGGCGAGATGAAGGGCGAGTCAATGCGGTTAGGGGTGCTGCGACTGTACTGTAGCCCAGGATAAAGCGACGATAGAAGTTCGCAAACCCGAGAAACCGTTGAAGCTGCCTGAGAGTCTTGGGTAAAGGCCAATGACGTACAGCTTCCAGTTTCTGCTGGTCCATGGCCACACCCTGGGATGAGATGACAAAACCCAGGAATGTGGTGGAGCGCTTGTGAAAAACGCACTTCTCCAGCTTACAGTACAGTCAGTGGGCAAGCAATCTCTTAAAGACTGCCCTGACATGTCGGATGTGTTCTTCGGCGGTGCGGGAGTAGATGAGTATATCGTCTAGGTAGACGAATACCCACTTTCCCAACATGTCCCAGAGAACATCATTGATGAACTGCTGGAAAGCTGCGGGAGCGTTACAGAGTCCAAATGGGATGCCCAAACTCTCATAGTGTCCAGTAGGAGTGATGAAGGCCGTCTTCCACTCATTGCCCTCTCTGATACGCACCAAGTTGTAGGCGTTCCGGAGGTCCAACTTTGAGAAAATGGTGGCACCAGAGAGGGCGTCCAGGGCTGAGTTGGTAAGCGGCAGCGGGTGTCAGTTTTTTAGGGTGATATTGTTTAACCCCCGGTAGTCGACACATGGACGTAATTCGCCCGAACTCTTCTTTACGAAGAAAAAACCCGCGGCAGTGGGCGAGGAAGAGGGTCGGATGGTACCCTGACGGAGAGCGGAGGACACATACTCCTCCATCGCCCACATCTCGGTGGAAGAGAGAGAGTATAGATGGCCACGGGGTGGAGTGGAGCCTGGCTGGATCTCAATCGCCAGGTCGTAGGGGCGATGCGGAAGAAGGTGGTTAGCACGTCTTTTACAAAAGACCTCAGCCAGGTCCCGATATGCTGAAGGGATGGCGATATGCATCGGGGCCTCGGACTCCCTAGAGCACGTCTCAGCCGGCGCCTGTAGGCAGAGTTCGAGGCAGGTCGGGCCCCATTGTAGGATCTGGTTTTGAGACCAGGAGATGAGAGGGTCATGCTGGAGTAACCAGGGGTATCCTAGGATGATGGGTGACGAGGAAATGGAGGTGAGGGGGAAGCGGATTTCCTCGTGGTGTTGGTCAATGGTGAGGGTGATGGGCCGAGTCTGGGTGGTGATAGGGCTGGAGGAAAGGGGCCGACCGTCGACGGACATCACTCGAACCGGCTGGGATAACGCCTAAGTCTCCACCCCCAATCTCTTGGCATAGGAGGAGTCAATAAAGTTCCCGGCGGCTCCGGAGTCGATGAACGCGAAACTTTTGACTCGTCTGTGGCCAAATTGGAGGTGTACCTCAACCATGAGACGCGAGATGCTGGGTGTGGTGGTGGCGAGATGGACATGACATGACATGAGCTGCCCCCCTGACTCACCGGGCCTGATCGTGAAGGGCATATAGCTCTATGGTGTGCTGCTGACCCACAATAGGCGCAGAGTCCCTCCCTGAAACGTCGTTCTCGCTCTGCAGGGTTCAAGGAGGCGCGTCCTAGTTGCATGGGTTCCCCAGCTCCCGTGTCAACCACGGCGGGAGGTGGAGACCCGGCAGACGCCCTAGTGGTGGTGGTGAAAGCTGGTGATCGGGGCGTGGAATGTGAAAAAAGGGGCGTGATGGGCGGCAGGGTTCGGGGGGCTGGCTTCGGACGAGTGAGCAGGCGCTGGTCAATCCGGAGGGCGAGCTGGACCAAACCCTCCAGTGTAGCCGGAAGCTCTCGTCCGACAAGCTCGGCCTTGATGCGCGAAGCCAGTCCTTCGTAGTAAGCCGTCCGGAGGGCGGCGTCCCCACAGGTGGTCTGCACGGCAAGGGTACGGAAATCCGTGGTGTAGCGGCTCACGGACGACCCACCCTGCTGCAGATGGTACAGTTTGCTGTCGGTCTCCACCTCAGCAGCAGGATGTTCGAAGGTCAGTTCGAGTTGGCGGGTGAACTCTCCGTATGAATAGGCTGTGTCCGAATCTGACCTGAGAACCGCCGTGGCCCACTCAGCTGCCTGACCGGATAGCAACGAGACGAGAAGTGCAACACGCAGTCGGTCTGTGGAGTACTTGGTGGAATTGAACTTAAACACAAGATCTAATGCTGTTAAAAACACACTGCACTTCCCATCTGTGCCATCCCACTTCTCTGGTAAAGCAATGATAATGTCAGAGGGGGGGGGGGGGGCTGGGGGGGGGAGGGGGCGGCGTTGTCGCCGCTGCGGGGGGCGTGGCAACAGCCGACTGAACAGCCGCCTCGCGGAGGGTCGCGTTCTCCTGCCGCAGCTCCACCACCTCGCGGCGCAAAACCGCGACGTTTTGGAGCTCCTTTCGGAGAGACACGACTTCACCATGGAGCTCATTGATCAGCTCGGCATGCTGGTCAACCACAGCGCAGAGGTGAGCAAACTCCGCCGGGTTTACTGCTTTGGGCTCAGTCATTCTGTCACGAGCAACCGAGGGACGAACACAGCAGCCTTAGCAGTTAGCCCGTGTTGTGTGGACGGTAAACTCAAACGCGGAAGCAGCGCGAGCAGGATAACCATGCGTTTACTCTTAGAACTTTCTTACAAAAAGAGCAAGGATCTACACAAATAAACCCGTGTTCTAGCAACACACACTCAATCAAGGAAGCAACCTGAATAGGTGAGTACTCACGAAATAGTTGGTGAAGCGATAGCGAAGGCATGAATAAACTCAATGACTCAGCGATGTGAAGCGCCATCTTGTTTCCTTTTATGCTTTCTGAAAGCGCGACCGTCTTACTTCCGGGTCCTCGTGCCGGTCGCGGAGCGAGTGTGCATGACAGATTTTAAAGGTTTCTAACCTTCTCCCAACAATCAGCACTCATGGGTTCCACTAAGCAGTTGCTTAGCACTCTGAAAATGAAAATCAGTGATGCCCACAAAGCAGGAGAAGACTATGAGAAGATAGAAAAATGTTCTTAGGTACCAATTTCCTCAGTTTGGAATGTAGTTAAGAAATAGCAGTTCACAAGAACAGTGGAGGTCAAGATAAGGTCTGAAAGACCATGAAAAATATTAGAAAGAACTGCTTGTAGGATATTGAGAAAAGCAAGTTAGAACCCCAGGAAGATTTGACAGTCTCTGGAGTCAGTGGTAGACTGTTCAACTGTTCAGCGACACCTGCACAAATATAGCCTTCATGGAGGAGTCATCAGAAGAAAACCTCTCCTGCTCCCTCACCACCAAACTCAGCGTCTGAATTTGGCAAAAGAACACTAAACAAGCCAGATGCACTTTGGAAAAAAGTCCTGTGGACCGATTCAATTAAATTCCAACAAATTCTGAAAGCAAACATAACACAATCTGTGACTGTTGTAAGGAATAATGGCAAAAATCCCTCAAACAAGAACTGTTCTAATCACAATGTGTGTGTAAGGAAGTGTGAACACATAGGATTGCAACTAAACAGATAAACAGTGTCCATACAAAAACCTTCTTAGTGAGACTCATCAGAAAAAAAGGCGGGAGTTTGCTAAGGAGCATAAAGATTCGACTTTGGCGCAATGGACAAAGGTCATGTCATCTGATGAGTCCAGATTGGTCCTATTCCAAATGGGCACATCAGGGTGAAAAGGGAAGCGCATAAAGCGATGCACCCATTATGTATAGTGTCCACTTGGAGGCAGTGTTATGATCTGGGGTTACTTCAGTTGTTAAGGTCTAGACTCAGCAACGTTATGTGGAAATAGGTTACGTTATGTGTCACCAGGTTATGGAGTTTTTTCTTCCCAGATTTCTGTAAAAAGAATGGTTCTGAAAGCATAAGAAATAATTTTAACATATGAACAGGCGACCACATTGTGTTCTGTAAAGCTATGTAACAAACCTGCTACTATTAAAAATAATAACTGGCCGTTAGCAGAATCAGGGTAGGATAAGGACCACCATGGATCAATATTCATGTAACCACAAAGTGTACTGTATATACATTTATTTACAGTGTGACACCATTCACTCATGTAGAGTTCATTTACTGATCAGAGTCCGTGAGCTCACTCTAACAAAGTCCCGACAAAGAGCGATACCGTCCTGGGACGCGCTTTGCTCTGCTCCCGCTGTCCTCCGGACGCACGTCCCCTTTTATGGTGACGCAGAGGATGCCGAAGATCCCCTCCTCGCGAGCGCCACCCCAAACCCCGCCTGCGATGTGCTGCCTCGCTGGGGGGGCGCAGAAGACGCAGAAGGAAGAGACGAACAGACAACACGAGAGAAGAAGAGGAGCAAAAAAACCCTCATGCGCTTTGGAAAAGAACATATCCCGCATTTGGGTTCAGAGAAGGCATTACTCATGTAGTTGCTGCTGTTAGCCTAGCCTAGCCTCTCTTCCTCTTTTATAAAATTACCAGGAAAGCTCCCCCCAGCGCCCCTACTGGCCAGGAGCCCGTAACTAGGCAACCGCCTGTTACACCCAAAGTCATTTAACGAAATTATCATGTTTTTGCCAGGCAGTGTATCTACACCCTGTGCCCTAGCTGTCGGTTGTGTGCAGCTTTGGTGCTCACATACAGCCACAGGAATAAAAAACTGGCACAGACTGTGGTACATAACATTGATTCAGCCAATCAGCAATATGGTCCTGCACAAAACAGGGGGAAGGGAGGCACATGAGGTTGTTATATAATGGCTTTATGTACTAATCAAACAGATGTACACGGGCTGGAGAGTAAAAATGAGGCTAATTTGAGCTGAAAACGACCGGTGTCCGACAATAACAAATATAATGCACTAATGTGCTAGACTCCATGTACACACGTGGACAAAATTGTTGGTACCCTTCGGTCAATGAAAGAAAAACTCACAATGGTCACAGAAATAACTTTAATTTGACAAAATTAATAATAAATAAGAATTCTATGAATGTTAACCAATGAAAGTCAGACATTGCTTTTCAACCATGCTTCAACAGAATTATTTTAAAAAATGAACTCATGGAACAGGCCTGGACAAAAATGATGGTACCCCTAACTTAATAGTTTGCTGCACAACCTTTTGAGGCAATCACTGCAATCAAACGATTCCTGTAACTGTCAATGAGACTTCTGCACCTCTCTGCAGGTATTTTGGCCCACTCCTCATGAGCAAGCTGCTCCAGTTGTTTCCGGTTTGAAGGGTGCCTTTTCCAGACAGCATGTTTCACCTCCTTCCAAAGATGCTCAATAGGAATGAGGTCAGGGCTCATAGAAGGCCACTTTAGAATAGTCCAATGTTTTCCTCTTAGCCATTCTTGGGTGTTTTTAGCTGTGTGTTTTGGGTCATTGTCCTGTGGCAAGACCCATGACCTGCGACTGAGACCCAGCTTTCTGACACTGGCCAGCACATTTCTCTCTAGAATCCCTTGATAGTCTTGAGATTTCATTGTACCCTGCACAGATTCAAGACACCCTGTGCCAGATGCAGCAAACGAGCCCCAGAACATAACAGAGCCTCCTCCATGTTTCACAGTAGGGACAGTGTTCTTTTCTTGATATGCTTCAAGAATAATTAGCAAAATTTGCCTTGGCAAAAGTTCATTTTTTGTCTCATCTGTCCATAGGACATTCTCCCAGAAGCTTTGTGGCTTGTCAACATGTAGTTTGGCATATTCCAGTCTGGCTTTTTTATGATTTGTTTTCAACAATGCTGTCCTCCTTGGTCGTCTCCCATGTAGTCCACTTTGGCTCAAACAACGACGGATGGTGCGATCTGACACTGATGTTCCTTGAGCATGAAGTTCACCTTGGATCTCTTTAGAAGTCTTTCTGGGCTCTTTTGTTACCATTCGGATTATCCGTCTCTTTGATTTGTCATCAATTTTCCTCCTGCGGCCACGTCCAGGGAGGTTGGCTACAGTCCCATGGATCTTAAATTTCTGAATAATATGTGCAACTGTAGTCACAGGAACATCTAGCTGCTTGAAAATGGTCTTATAGCCTTTACCTTTAACATGCTTGTCTATAATTTTCTTTTGAATCTCCTGAGACAACTCTTTCCTTCACTTCCTCTGGTCCATGTTGAGTGTGGTACATACCATGTCACCAAAGAACACAGTGACTACCTGGAGCCCTATATATAGGCCCACTGACTGATTACAAGATTGTAGACACCTGTGATGCTAATTAGTGGACACACCTTGAATTAACATGTCCCTTTGGTCACATTATTTTCAGTATTTTCTAAGGGTACCATCATTTTTGTCCAGGCCTGTTCCATGAGTTTATTTTTTTAAATAATTCTGTTGAAGCATGGTTGAAAAGCAATGTCTGACTTTCATTGGTTAACATTCATAGAATTTTTTTAAATGATTACTTTTGTCAGATTAAAGTTATTTATGTGAACATTGTGAGTTTTTCTTTCATTGACCGAAGGGTACCAACAATTTTGTCCACGTGTGTATTGGCAAGAAGAAGAAATGTCCTAGAAAGACCTATTGATCTATGATTTAGGGATGGAGTTCTTAATGGACACTAAGGAAAAGGTGTTTTTTATTTGGCTTTTGAGTATAAGAATCTTTCTCAAGAATCAATGACAGTCCACGACTTATGAGCATTCAAATGACAGATTTCTGCAGACACGGTTCCATGAACATTCATAGCTCTTAACAAATCACAGAAGTTGATCATGTGTTGTACTAAAAATAGACACTGCAGCGCACCCAACACCAATATTTACAATTATATACAATAAGGGAGTCCAGAGTATCCTCACAGAAGAGACAAGACAGTTATATTTCACATACAAGTAAAACCTTGGATTGTGAGTGACTTTGTCTTGGTCTTTTACTTCTTTCATTAGCAGCTACAGGCCCATATCCACTGATATCTCCTTTCTCAATGAGCTAAACATTCATTAATCAAAATCGAGCTCCTTGCAGACTACCAGCCACTTACACTCTCCACCAATGATGACAGCGCAGTATCGAGCAGGTCCAATGCACGGAAAGCTGCAGGGCGTGCCAGTATTCCTGGACTTATTCAACCTGTCTCTAGCCCAACCCATTATGCCCACCTGCCTTAAGACCACCTTCATTGTGGCAGTATCTAAACACTCCACTGCAACATGCCTTAATGACTACCATCCAGTAGCACTCACCGCCATCATCACCAAGTGCTTTGAGTGGCTGGTCCTTGCACACCCCAAAACATATCTTCCTGCCACGCTGGAACCACCACCAATTGCTTACCATGACAACTGGAGCACGGAGGAAGCAATTTCCACAGTACTGCACTCTGTCCCCTCTCACATTAGAGTCATCCCCTCTGAATTAGTCACCAAACTTGGAGACCTCATCATTAATGCATCACTATACAACTGGATCCTGGACTTTCTGACCAATAGTTCCTAGCATGTTTGAGTGGATCACCACTGCTCTTCTACCCTCATTCTTGTCACCGGAGTACCACAAGGCTGTATGCTGAGTCCCTTCCTCTAATCTCTCTTCACCTACGACTGCAAGCCTGTACATGGTTCCAACACAATTATCAAGTTCGCAGATGACACCACAGTGATTGGGCTCATCAAAGACAACGATGAGTTAGCTTAAAGAAAGGAGGTGGACCGTCTAGCTGTGTGGTATGCTGGCAACAACCTGCTGCTCAACATCAAGAAGACAACCTTGTCACGTTTGTGGGTTCGAGGCATAATCGCAGAGGTCCAGGTGTTTTAAAGGAACGATGTTTTATTAATAGAAAGCCAGGGAAATCAAACAAACAAATATACTGTGATAATAAAACAAACCAAAACACGTATAAGGACACGGAATACACAAACTACACTCACTGACTTTTACTAGGTGGAAATCAACAGATGCAAGACACTAAACTGAACTAAAACAAGCCATTTATAATAAAACTAATGAGCAACTCGGTTCAGGTGAGCGCCCACGTCACCTGACCGAGGTGCATAATGGGAACTGAAGTGAAACCAAAACAAGTACAACAAAAAGTCTCAGGGCGCTTTGGCGCCCTCTAGGGGTTATCCCTGACAAACCTTCTATTGTTGCACCAACAAGACCAGCTTTATCCTGAATGGTAACTCCAATGTGTTGGACCAGTAGGCGCTGCAGATTATCTTTGGGTCATTTTGACCCCATTCAATGTCTCAAAATTAATGAGTGAAATATTCTTTTTGCTTCATATTCAGTGACTTTTATACATAAACTTGGATAACAATTTTAATTATGATAATTTTCTGGTTGAAATTGCTGGGGTCAAATTGACCCCAAGGATAAAAGATAACAGAAGGATTAATGCATTGTAGGAGCTTCACTTCCTAAGATCGAGAACATTTACAGGAAGCGGTGTCTCAGCAGAACACTCAATATCACAAAGGACTTCACTCACCCTGCTCAAAGTCTCTTTGCCCTCCTGCCTTCTGGGAGGCGCTGCAGAAGACAGAGACAAGCAGGTTCAGAAACAGCTTATTCCCTACAGCTGTTTCTTTGCTGAACTTTGCCTCCACCCAATCACATACACATTGACTGAATACTTTACAAATTACCCTACAAATTCTGTAAATACAATTGCACTACCCATAATTGCTTCTCAGAACTCACTAGTGAACATAAACTTAAACACTCAGTGTTTGTATATTGTAGAAAATGACCTACCTCATTCCACTCTCAATAACAAGTGGCACACATGTATATAACCTTCTTAACCACAATATTATAACCATGGTATACAATATGTTCTTTCATCTATAACCATACTGTACATAACCCTTCTGTGTGCATATTTACATATGCATATTATCATGCTGTATACTGCATCTTCCTTCATTGCACTCAGTGTATATAACCCTTTCTGTATATAACCCTTTCTGTGTACAGTTTACATATGTCATCTTGCACAATACCGCTCTCCTCCACCTTCTTCGGTGCTCTCTCTACGATTCTTTTCTAAGATAAAGTAAAGGTTAAGATATATTTTGTATTAATCATTTTTATATGAATATATTTGAGTCTGCATCTGAGTTTCCCTTATTTCTTATGGGAAACTTCCCTCTGAGACAAAATGCCATCCGGGATTCCCCTCCCGATTTAAAGTTGCAGAAACAACACTGTGTGACGTCTCAGTATGTAAGATTAATTTCCTTAGCTGCAGTTTTGTAGGTGTAGGTGTTTTTGGCCACATGATGGTAGTGTGGGGAAAGTGGATAGATGTAGTCAAGTGGATTGTTATCCTTTATATTGTATATTCGTGTCAAAGGCGTATAAGACTCACTTTTTCAGAATCCTACTTATGAACAAATCTAACGTACACAACGGAACGGAACTCATTCATAAGTAGCACACTATCTGTATTGTACCCTTAATTTGGCAAGACGTTTCTACTAGGAAGCATTAGGCAAAGTCTGATATTTATCAACCACCAATATCAATTGACTTATAGCTCCAGTAGCCATTAGCAGCCCACATTAACATCCTGAACTTCTGTTTTGGCCAGCACAGTGTTGTGATCTTTATGTTCCTCCATCGCACACACAAGACAGATGAAGACCTGATCAGTTCTGCAGAAGACCTCCAGAGCCCTGTGGTGCAGCTGGCAGCTTCTGGTCTCTGGATCCCCCGTCACATCTGTGAGCCTGTGTCTCTGCAGCGCTCGTACGGTGTAGTGCTGCCTCACGTGGGTCTCACAGTAAGCCGCGCTGCAGGTCAGACACCACTTCACCGCTCTGATCTTACTCTCAGTGCAGATATCACAGACCTCGTCTCCAGGTCCAGCGTAGCTTTGAGGAAAAATGAGACTCTGACATGGGGCTCTGTGTTTAATATAAAAACAATATATTAAAAATTATTAAACAAGATTATCAAAACAAAACAATTTTGATTAAATTCTGTTGCCAGACACAGTTCAATAAAAAAAAAAATAGCTGTAAAGCACTCCAAAAGTAATTATAATTATTTTATTGTTCCTCCTGTGCTTTTGGGCATATTGTAAATGGGTTCCATCATTTATATAGCAATAGTGCTTCCTATTCTCATCTTTCTCATCTGGGCCTTTGTTTTGTGATTTTGTATAGGCATAGATTTGCCCAAGGGGTAGTGGGGCTCAAACTGCCTGAGACACCACTACTTCCACAATAATGAATGAGATAATTAATATAATTATACCTTTTGTCAACATAAAATTATGCCTAAACATAATTTAAAAGTCTCATTAAAATAGCAAATTTGATTTAATAGCAGCCAATTAAATCTCCTCTCCTTATTCAACAGGTGTGGTTAGTAATTCATACTATAAAAGAAATAAATAAATAGTAATAAAAGCATATAAAAATGGTATTATATACTTTATAATACCATGATGTGTGTGTGTGTGTGTGTGTGTGTGTGCATGCATGCATGTGTGTGTGCTCGCGCGGAGGTGTGTGTGTGCGCGCGCGCGCGCGAGTGTGTGCGCTATATATAAAACTGTATAGAGTTTAGGGATTTGTACACAAAACCAAGTTGTATGGAATGTAACCAAGAGAGAGTCTGCATCTATGTTTAGTTGCTAAAAATAGCAAAATGGAAAATTTAAGAGACTGAAAAATATTATGTCACCGAAACTTAACATTTCGTCCTGCTTCCATTTCTTCTTCTTGTTTAGGCCACAAATCTTTCACAGGGCAAAATAATACAGTATATTACACAAAATGTAAAAAAATTGAAGACTTTTTAATAGAGAGCAATGGTTATAAAGTGAAAGGTATAAATCTACCTTTTCTGGAAATCAGCCAGTGGATCCATTGACTGCACAGATTTGAAGGACACACATGTCGGAGCTGGAGATGGTGCTTCACGCTTTAATCTGAGTGAAATATTTTAACATGAAAACCACAAAATAGTCAAATGCTATGTAATATATAATATGTTAAGATAATTTATATTAACTTAAACTGTACAGAGCACATGGCAGGTGATCAGAGAGTAGTCAGAGAGGCTAAACAGCACAATGAAATCATGCAGAAAAGACATTTTTCTTAATTGCATTAACAGAAAATATTTAAGTAGGGTTCAAATCTGCTGATCGAGCAGACCAGACAAAAATCTTCCACGATTTACTCTGGTGAAATCCTGCAGGGTGCTGCAGGCTTTTTTACATGATTTAGACTGGATGAATTTCTGCAATATGTCAATTTCCATCTCTTTTGTAGAGGATTGTCCTGGTTCCAAAACATCTGTTAGCAACTTATGGGAGGCTGCAACTTACGGCGACTACACTGACTTGGAGGAGTACACATCATCAGTGACCAGCTACATCAACAAGTGCACTGATGACGTCACCATCTCCAAGAACATCATATCACGACCCAACCAGAAACCATGGATTACTGCGGAGGTGCGTGCACTCCTGAGGACCCGAGACTCTGCCTTCAGAGCGGGGGACAAGGTGGCCCTAAGAACAGCACAGCCAAACTGTCCCGGGCCATCAGAGAGGCGAAGCGCGCACACACCCAGAGAATCCACAATCACTTCAGGGACAGCGGTGACACACGGCGCATGTGGCAGGGATTACAAGCCATCACCCACTACAGGTCTTCATCACCTGCCTGTGACAGTGACGGCTTCCTTCCAGATGCACTGAACAGCTTCTACGCACGGTTCGGCATGCAGAATGACGTGGCGGCGAGGAAGACCACCCCTCCTCCGAACGACGAGGTGCTGTTTCTCACCATGGCTGATGTGAGGAAAACTCTACGCAGAGTCAACCCACGCCATCTCCACCACACTCCACCTGGCATTGACACATCTCGAAAAGAAGGACACTTACGTCGGAATGCTGTAAATAGATTTCAGTTCAGCATTCAATACAATCATCCCCCAGCACCTGATCGGGAAGCTGAGCCTGTTGGGCCTGAACACCTCCCTCTGTAACTGGATCCTGGACTTTCTGACTGAAAGACCTCAGGCAGTGCAGATTGGGAACTATACATCCAGCACCACCACACTGAGTACTGGGGCCCCCCAGGGCTGCGTGCTCAGTCCCCTGCTGTTCACACTGCTGACTCATGATTGTGTAGCGACATACAGCTCCAGTCATATCAAGTTTGCTGACGAGAACGACGAGTCAGCATACAGAGAGGACGTGCAGAGGCTAACGGACTGGTGTAAAGACAACAACCTGTCTCTGAAAAGAGAAAAGTGATGGTTGTTGACTTCAGGAGGACAAGGAGCGATCACTCTCCGCTCAGCATCGACGGCTCTTCTGTGGAGATCGTCAAGAACACAAAATTCCTGGGTGTCCACCTGGAGGAGAACCTCACCTGGTCCCTCACCACCAGCTCTCTGCATAAGAAAGCCCAACAACAGTGTTTTTTTTTCCCCTGAGAAGGCTGAGAATAACACAGCTTCCACCACCAATCCTCACCACCTTCTATAGAGGAACTATTGAGAGCATCCTGAGCAGCTGCATCACTGTCTGGTTTGGGAATTGTACCATATCGGACCGCAAGACCCTACAGCGGATAGTGGCTGACCGGACACACCCCTCATACTCACTCTTCACCCTCCTGCCATCTGGAAAAAGGTACCAAAGCATTCGGGCACTCACATCCAGACTGAGTTACAGTTTCTACCCACAACCCATCCGTCTCCTCAACACAAAGGGACTAGACTGATAAACATACACACACACACACACACACACACACACACACACACACACACACACACACACACACACATGCACAATCACACCGATTTACAACCATCTTAATCTGTTCATACCCACCTACCTGACCACCTACCTTGCAATATTTGCACAATATTTATCCCACTCTGCTATTTGCACAAAAATATTTTTGACACAATGTAAATTGTCTACTGCTGTTTTTTGTTTTTTTCCCACTACCTCAACTCATACCTCATCATACAGTCTGCTATTTGCACAAAAACATTTTTGACACAATGTTTACTGCTGTTTTTCTCACTACCTCAACACATACCTCATCACTAAAGAAAAGGTATTTCAGTACTGAAACGTGTTACATTGTTGTGTTACGTTGTTGTGTTATCATGTAGCTCTTGTTTGCACAATTGCACATGCACTTTGTTGTCTGTTGTCTAGTGTTGTCTCTTCTAGTATAAAAAATTGATAGCTTAGGTTAACTTAAAAAAATCTGCGTTGCTAAATTATGTTGTGTTCTTAATTTGTCATTTGCATGTATGTAGCACCTTGGTCCTGGAGGAATGTTGTTTCGTTTCACTGTGTACTGAACTGTATACTGGTTGGAATGACAATAATACCTACTTGACTTGACTTGACCAGGTCACGCCCACACCTCAAGCCAAGTGATGATCACCTGTGACTCTGTTCCACACTCGAGTTCACTGCTTTCATTTTGCTGCCTCATTCACCGGCTCAGCACACTTGTTCTTCATTTCATTCATTACTCTGCTCTATAAAACTCTTTCACAAACCACCACCTCTCACCAGATTATTGTGTGCCCTCATGCCCAATTTTCCAGCATTTTTCCCTTTTTGATCTCGACCCACGAGACTCAGTTTCACGGACCTTGCTCTTGTTTCACGTTTTGGATTACTGCTTTTTCGGATTTCTGGATATCGACAATCGCTCACGTTTCATGACCACGATTCAGGATCACCGACTGTATTTTGAACCACGCATGCCCACGATAACAATTATTCACGAGTGACCAGACTCGCATTCAGCGCACACCGGCTCTTCACTCCCGCGCTCTCTACTTGAGGCTTGCGCCACGCCCCCTTTCATTCACAAAACCTTCAGCGCGTTCGTCACAGCATAACCGGCGTTGTTTTCTATATACGCTCTGCGCTTGGATCCACTACGCCTGTTCGGATCGTGACAATATAATCTGGCCAATTATGAATCCAGCAGATATGACGCCCCGAAAGAGAGGCAATGGAACTCTACATCTCTGAATCCCTAGCCGCAGGCATCATTCGCCCCTCCTCTTCCCCGGCAGGGACCTTCGTCCCTGCATAGATTACAGAGGACTCAATGAAATCACGGTTAAGAATTGATATCTGCTCCCCTTGATGTCTACAGCTTTCGAGCTACTGCAAGATGCCTGCCTCTTCACTAAACTGGACCTGAGGAACGCTTACCATTTATTCCGGATCAGGGAAGGTGACGAATGGAAGACAGCCTTCAACACCCCCACAGGACAGTATCTGGTAGTTCCTTTTGGCCTAACCAACGCCCCAGCAGTTTTTCAAACTCTGATCAACGATGTCCTTCAAGACTTTTTAAACATCTTTGTTTTCGCATACCTTGAAGAATCCTCATTTTCTCCCATTCACTAAAGGAACACAGAGCACACTTACATCAAGTCCTGCGACGCCTGATGGAGAACAAACTGTATGTCAAAGCCGAAAAATGTGAATTTCACCAGGAATCCACGTCATTTTTAGGGTACCTCATCTCTCCATCAGACATTCAGATGGATACAACTAAAGTAAAAGCGGTCACTGACTGGCCACCACCATCATCTAGACGAGAGCTCCAACGTTTTTGGGCTTCGCTAACTTCTACAGGCGCTTTATTAGAGGTTATAGCATGGTGGCAACTCCTCTCACATCACTCATGTCCACAAAGACCCCCTTCCGGTAGAGCACTGTAGCTGAGAAAGCATTCAACGATCTCAAGCATCGTTTCACCATGGCACCCATTCTTGTCTTTCCAGACTCCTCTCTTCAATTCATTGTGGAGGTGGACGCTTCCGAAACAGGAGTCGGAGCTGTTCTCTCTCAGCGGTCCCTCAAAGATAATAAGCCTCACCCATGTGCATTCTTTTCCCGTCGACTCTCATCACGAGCGCAACTACGACATCGGGGACCGTGAACTTCTTGCAGTCAAATTCGCCCTCGAGGAGTGGAGACACTAGCTGGAGGGAGCTGACCTCCCATTCCTGGTATGGACAGACGACAGCAACCTAGAGTATCTCAAGTCAGCCAAGAGGCTCAATTCATGCCAGGCACGCTGGTCCCTATTCTTCTCTAGATTCAACTTTACATTTTCCTATCACCCAGGTTCCAAGAACGCTAAACCCGACGCCCTCTCTCGACAATTCTCCACCCCTCGGGACACGCCCACTCTGGACACCATCCTACCACCTCAATGTCTCGTGGCCATGACCCGCCTGAAAGTGGAGAACCAGGTCTTGCAGTCCCTCGAACAGGAGCCAGGCCATAGTAACGTTCCTCCAGGACGGCTCTTTGTCCCAGCTGCTGGCCGCCCCCAATTACTGGACTAGGGCCACAGCTCAAGATTAGCCTGCCACTCAGGAGCAACCCGCAACCTATCCCTACTACAGCAACATTTCTGTTGGCCGGCCATCATGGAAGATGTCAGGAACTTCGTGGCTTCATGCGACACATGCACCAGAAACAAGACTCTCAACCGTCCTCCTGAGGGTTTCCTAAAACCCCTTCCCATCCCCCACCGCCCCTGGTCTCACATCACCCTCGATTTTGTCATTGGATTACCGCCCTCAAACAATAACACCTGCATACTCACTGTTGTCGACCGCTTCTCCAAATCAGCTCACTTCATTCCCTTACCCAAACTCCCATCGGCCAAAGAAACAGCTGAACTTATGATTGACCACGTGTTTCGGCTCCATGGAGTACCCTTAGCCATGGTTTCAGGTTTTCACCCCCAGAGTAACGGTCAGACAGAACGCATCAAACAAGAGCTTGAGAAATCCTTGAGATGCATGGCCTTACATAATGCAGCCTCATGGAGCCGTTATCTTCCTTGGGTGGAATATGCCCATAATACACTCCTCACTTCCTCCACCGGAATGTCCCCTTTCCAATGCTGCCTTGGTTACAACCACTACTGTTCCCCACCCAGGAGGGGGAAACTGCTGTCCCATCAGCCCAAGCATGTTGCTGTAAGAGAACATGGCGACAGGCTCGTGCTCAGCTGAAACCGCCATCGTTCTGAGGCCTCCAAGTACCGGATCGGCCAAAGAGTCATGCTGTCCACACATGACCTGCCTCTCAAGACAACGTCCAGAAAACTCTCGCCAAGGTTCGTTGGCCCTTTCACCATCTCACACATTATCAACCCGTGTTCTGTCAGACTGGCCCTTCCTTTGTCCTTGCGTCGAGTTAACCAGATTGGCACCTTGCCCTCTGTAAATCGAGTAATTCGATTACAAAAAAAGGCAGAAGATCAAGTACCATATAAGGTTTATAAGCATTGCCCAGGACTCCTTCGAATCCTCTGGAAGATTCTCAGAGGGATCTTCGCAGAACAGTGGAGGCAGGCGGAGGGCGTCTGGATCCCTAAAGAGGACAATTCAACAAAACTGGATCAGTTTCAAACCTTCTCACTCCTCAGTGTGGAGGGCAAGATCTTCTTTAGCATTTTAGGTAGAAGGATGACAGACTTCCTACTGAAAAATCATTATATCGATACATCGGTACAGAAGGGCGGCATTCCTGGAGTGGCAGGGTGCCTGGAACACACCGGAGTCATCACACAATTGATAAGGGAAGCACGTGAGGGAAATGGAGATTTGGCTGGACCTTGCCAATGCATATGGGTCAATCCCCCACAAGTTGGTTGAGACGACTCTAGACCGACATCATATACCGTGTAACATCAAGGATCTCATTCTGAATTATTACAGTAACTTCAGGCTGAGAGTTACATCAGGGATTATTACATCAAACTGGCACCGGCTTGAGAAAGGGATCATTACTGGCTGTACAATTTGTGTGATCCTTTTTGCTCTTGCGATGAATATGTTGGTCAAGGCTGCTGAAATGGAGTGTAGAGGCCCTCTGTCCAAGTCTGGAATCCGGCAGCCTTCGATCCGAGCCTTTATGGATGACTTGACAGTCACCACTACCTCAGTGCCTGGGTGCAGGTGGATTCTTCAGGGCCTGGTAAACTCATTTCTTGGGCCAGAATGAGTTTAAAACCAACAAAATCCAGGTCTATGGTACTGAAGAGAGGGAAAGTGGTGGACAAGTTTTGCTTTTCAGTGGATGTTGTAGTAATACCATCAAAGAGAAACCAGTCACTAGCCTAGGGAAGAATTTTGACTGCAGCCTCAGAGACACAGGATCAGTCCAAACAACGACTAAGAAGCTGGAAGCTTGGTTGTCGGCAATAGACAAGTCTGGTTTACCTGGAAGATTCAAGGCATGGATATACCAGCATGGCATTTTGCCACGGATTCTTTGGCCGCTGTTGGTGTACGAAGTGTCTATGTCTACAGTAGAGGCCCTGGAGAGGAAGATCAGCTGCCATCTCCGAAGATGGCTTGGCCTGCCTTGCAGTCTAACTAGTGTAGCACTGTATGGCAGAAGCAATAAGCTTCAGTTTCCCATCAGCAGCCTGGAGGAGGAGTTTAGGGTTTCTCGTGTAAGAGAGGCCCTAGTCTACCAAGACCAAGGCTCTGGAGATTCCAGAGTAACAGCAGCAGGCATTGAAATGTGAACAGAAAGGAAGTGGAGAGCACAAGAGGGACTGGAGTTGGCAGAGTCCCGGCTGAGACACAAGGCACTTGTGGGGACAGTGGCAACAGGGCGGGCAGGGCTGGGAGCAATCCCAAAGCCACAGTACAACAAGGCTCAGGGTAAGGCGAGACGCGAGTTGGACTGACTGATCTGCACACGAACTTGGCACAGGTTTTACGCCATATGCCCTTTCATTAATTTCTGAACAGGATGGAATTTTCAATGGCTTTAAAATAACTTTAAATCTGACAGCAAAATGTTCTTACCTCACTTTCCCGTCACAGAAAGCAACTGGACAGTGCCTTGACTGCGTGCTATTCATAGAGCTGTATGACAGAGCTGGTGATGCTTGTCTCTCCTGGTATACATCCCGGCTTAGAGATGTAAACAATCTGATCAGTAATTAAATAATCTTTCACAGGGGAAAAATCATATATTACACAAAATGTAAAAAACATAATAATAATAATAATTTATAATAAAGATAAATGGTTATAAAGTGAAAGGTAGAAATCTACTGTACCTTTTCGGAAAATCAACCAGTGGATCCATTGACTGCCCAGATTTGAAGGACACACTTGTCGGAGCTGGAGATGGTGCTTCACGCTTTAATCTGAGTGAAATATTTTAACATGAAAACCACAAAATAATTAACATCTCTTTTGTAGAAGATTATCCTGGTTCCAAAACATCTGTGACTTATTTGCGTCATATCTTTGTGAGAGCTTTCCATCTGGTGCTGTAGCCTCATTAAGGCTTTTGTGGCTGGTTGTGATAACTTCACATCTGGCCCATGGAAGGGCCACAGTCGCTTACACCTGCTAAAGAGACTGGAGCCTTTGGAGTTTGCAGGAGATTATTACAGGAAGAGCTTGTTATGACACAGTGCACACACTTTTGTACAGTAGTCTGCCGGGGAAGGGGCAGCATGGAGAGGAACGGGAAAACGCCGGATTAATTGTTTAAGAGAGACAACTCAGCCCTGGTCTGCCTTGTAAACTGATTAGAGGAGGTGGCTCATAAAAGGACGTTGGCTAATCTGACACCAGTTATGGACAATAATACTTACAGTACATGAGACTGGTAAAGCCCTTTGCAGCTCCTTCAGCAGCAGATTGTCTAGGAAGGAGCGCTACTGCAGGTCTTTCATTTCAGCGACAGCACAGACATTCAGTAAAACTGTCTCTGGATGATCATACTCTGTCATTACGCTGGCATCATACCTGTGCATACATCATCAAATATTTATGTGTTTTTGTGCATAAGTATACATATGTATAGGTACAGTTGCCTGTGCAATATGGCATCATATCAGTGAGAAATTATCTTTTCTTTTAAATTTGTTATCTTTCTTATAATATATATATATATATATATATATATATATATATATATATATATATATATATATATATATATATATATATATATATATATATATATATAAATATAATGGCACTATGGATAGAAAAAAACACCCATAATTCTTAATATTTTTTAGTGAAATTTTGTACAGGAATTTTATTTCAATAACTTTCAGGTCGTGTGACATATTGCCTCAAAATATACTGTAAAATTATTTAATATCAGCATATATTTAATATTTAGCATTAGCATTTTATTTAATATTTGTATATTTGTTAATATTTGAATGGAAATCTTGCTGATTTTATTTCATATAACTTCCAGGTTCTAAAATACGTTCCCATCTGTTCTGCACAGGGCACAATCTTATTATTAAACATTTATTAATAATTTTAATTAAATAGTAATGATTTGATCTCAATAACTTTCAGGTTATGTGACCACACTGTTGAGCCTTTGAGCAAGGCCCTCCTCCAGGGGCACCGTATCATGGCTGACCCTGCACTCTGATATGCAAAGATAGATTCAGTGTGCACATATTTTAATCTATATGTGACAAAGGCTTAATTTAAGCCAGGGTGTCCTAATTTGTACACCCTTAGACAGATTATTCAACATTGTATGTATGTAAGTAAGGAAGGAAGGAACAATAGCCACAGCTACAGATGTTCTCTGTGTTCAAACTATTTTTGGCATTATTATTTTGGTAAAATAGTTGTTTCCTAATGTATTGCCTAGTTTGTTGGTCTGTGTGTGAAAGAAGAAAAGTGCACAAGCATTGTACAGCCATACACTCTAAATATTCTAAACATGTTACTGCCTCGAACTGTCATCTGCCCTTTGTCACGAGCTATCGGAGAGTAAGCACAGAAGCTTTAGCAGTTAGCCCGTGTAGCGTGGATGGTAAAACCAAATGCGGAAGCAATGCGGGTAGGCACGATAACCACGCAATTTGTCTAAGAACTCTCTTACACGAAGAGCTAGGATCTACACAAATAAATCCGTGTTCTAGCAACACACACTCAACCAAAGAAGCAACCCAAATCGGTGAGTACTCACAGAATAGTCGGCGAAGCGTCAGACAAGGCATGGGCGAACTCAATGACTGAGCAATGTGAAGCGCCATCTTGTTTCCTTTTATGCTTCCTGAAATGCGACCGTATTACTTCCAGGTCCTAGTGCCGGTCGTGTTACGAGTGTGCATGACACCCTTAAATTATGGTGGAATAGAAATAAAGTAAATGGGTACAAGGGCTGTTAGGCTATTCACTATGCATGTCTATAGTAGACCTACTGTATTAAATTATTATTTGAACAGTAGTACAGGGTGAGCATACAGTAGAGTATAGTCTTTTTGAACAAAGATGTTCAATTACTACATATATTTCCAATTTACACTCAGGTAAGGTTTGTCAGGATTTCAGTCAAAAATCAAATGATGTAAAGAGAGGTAAAAACAAAAGCAATATCAACAACAAAAAATATTGCTCATTATTTATTCATTTATTCATTCATTATGATAAATGAACGAATAAATGAATAAATAATAATAATACTATTATTAGGAGTCAATATACTCAATGTGATGTCACTGAATGTAATATCACTGAACGCATCACTGAATATAACGCCACTCAATATAATGCCACAAAAAGTTATTAACCACTTTTCAGCGTGAGTTTAAAGCATCGTCACAGCTCACCTTAGAATCCTTAGAAAAAAATATGAGGGTCCTGCGCACCCTATAGTGTTCAAGTTAAATATATAAGGCCCTAAATACACTCACCTAAAGGATTATTAGGAACACCTGTTCAATTTCTCATTAATGCAATTATCTAAATCAACCAATCACATGGCAGTTGCTTCAATGCATTTAGGGGTGTGGTCCTGGTCAAGACAATCTCCTGAAGTCCAAACTGAATGTCAGAATGGGAAAGAAAGGTGATTTAAGCAATTTTGAGCGTGGCATGGTTGTTGGTGCCAGACAGGCCGGTCTGAGTATTTCACAATCTGCTCAGTTACTGGGATTTTCACACACAACCATTTCTAGGGTTTACGAATGTGGCGGAAGCAGTGCAGTTGTGAAACAGTATACCAAAGAAGTAATCCGACTACGCCACCCTAGAAATTAACTCTAGGGAACAAAACTCAGTCCCGAAAAGGGAACAATTAAGCACACAGGTTCGATTCTCTCAAATAAGAAAGCAAGAGACGTGGGTGAAATATAAAAATACAAATGTTTTATTACAGCTATGATAAAAACCTTTAAAATAGACAGTACGGAGTCAAAAGCACCGTAGAAGACCCACACTTTAAATGAAAACAATATACTTACAAAAAAAGAAATATGGACACTAACCAAAAAAAAGTCAACTTTCAATATAAAAAAAAACAAACAAACAAATAATATAAATACCAGCAAGGCTGAGGCGTCCAATGGCAGGAAACAAATGGATTCTGGTTTTGGAAAAACACTCATCCACACACAAGGTGCACTCAGATCACACTACCACACACTCGAAATGGTGCATACCCCACACTAAAGAAGAACCACCACCGCAAGGGGGAAGATCCATTCACCCGTGGGACCCCAGCTCCTGCAATAAACCAAAAAGAAATAAACAATTAACTCCACATGAAATATAAAAAAAACTACTGGTAGACAACCCCAGACGGGAATAGGTGTCAGTCACTACCACAGGAAAGTAAAAAAAGCAAATGAATTCCAAACTTAAAATACATAGAATCAAATAAATCTACAAAGCAAATGACATTAATAAGGAGAAAAATAACAAGATAATTGGGTGTAAATATATAAGGATATGACCAAAAAGAAGAAAATCAAACAAAATCAACGTTACTCATACAAAAAGTATGACCAAAAGAAAACACAACAAAAACTAAATCAGTCAGGAAAAAGGAAAAGAAAGAGCAGGTATTCTTCTTTTAATGCAAAGAGATTGTCGTATTCTCCACACAGGTACACAAAGTAAAACAGCCACCAAACACCATAGGAATCAGACAAGCAGTCCCCTTTTAAGAACAAAGGTGGCGTCTGCACGACAGCATCCACAACAGGACAACAGGAGCTGCAGCAGACCGCTAATACCGCAAAGCGGAGGACAGCAGTACACACGATACCAAACAGAATAAACTAAGATGAAACGAGAGGGAGAATCCTAT
>CM059225.1:3350703-3440664 GCA_030347435.1 Clarias fuscus
TGTTTATTCTGGGTGTTTAGGAGCAGCACTTAACCTCGGCCAAGGTCGCTTATTTCAGCTGCCGTTCTCCATTTTCAGGCTTGTTGTGGCCTTGTATTGCTTTCGCTGAATCCTATCAGCTTTACCATTACCCACAAGGCTTTCTAATTTCGCTCGATTTGAGCCGCGGTGGTGGCGAGCGAAAGGAAATTGAAGGGTCACGGCCGAGAAAGCAAAGGTACGGAATTGGGTATGTGCTACTTTGTTTGGTTCTTGTTTAACATTTTTAAATAAGGCTCGTTGGAATTCATGCTCGGTCTGTCCTTTTATTTAAACAAGACCCGGGGCTTTATGCAAAAATGATGTGAAAGAGAAATTCCTCGTCGTCATAGGCGTGATCTGGCAGCTGGAGAAAAACAGCGCAACCATAAGAGTGCACATTCTTTTTCTAATAATGGAATCTAATAGCAATAAACAGCTAATGATCTCTGTTAGAAAATACTATCTGAAGAGTGACATGTTATCACACGAACGTAAATGAAGTTAACCCGAGTGAACTACATAGCGAGCGCGCGCGCGAGAGAAAAAAAACATTAACAGCAATGTAAAGACTCTAATGACGCCTCTTCTCTCTAGAACAAAGACAACTCGCAATCTTCTCAGCTACAGAATCGTACGTTCTCCGTTCAAACGTAATGAAAATGACACCCAATTAAATATGATTTCAGGTCAGACCTCAGAGAGGCTTATAGCATTCTCATAGTCATATTATGAACCACTTCTTCGCATAACCAGTCATTGTCTGACTGTCAGTCTCCCGCCTAATTTCTGACAGCACAATAAGATCGCTTCAAGCCCGACAAAAGACGTTCAGGCTACCGGCAAATTTTGATTGGCGGTTCATTACAGAACCGCACCGACGATTTATTTTTCGAAACGCCAAGCTGTTCCTGTATTCTTTCAGCTCCGCGTGCTAAAACAATGCGCGTAGCATATGGGGCTCATCTAATTAATGCGGAAATCATCCATTAATCACTTCATACAAACTAGCGTGTAATAATCTGGATGTAATGAGCTATCAGCACGCCGTGACAGATGACACGCTTCTCTCAGTGTGAGCAAGCTGGTAGGACGAGATCTGTAGGGAGAGGACGTCTGATTGAGGACCGGTCCATACAGCCATCGACGCGGCCATCTATCCGTCCATCCATGTCTGAGAGTGAACCAATTCATGACAAAGTTTTCTTTTATTTTTTTTAATTTATACATGCACGCGTCCACATCTCCGTCTCCAGTATACAGTCTGACATCTAACCATCCAGACATCTGTCTAAATTTATCCATCAACTTCAGTTTATTCTTTCATAGAATCCATGAATTCATATTTAAAAAATTTATCCAACCATCCCTTCGTCCATCCACCTATTCATACAAGCATCCACCTAGCCAACAATGTCTCCATGCGTCTGTATAAGTGTCCCCTGATCCATTTATTCTTCCATAGAATCCATTCATCCCAGGTGCCCTCTTCATCCATTCGCCTGTGCTCATTTAAGTGTTGCGATGGAATCCATTCATTTCACTGTCCATTGAAACATTAAGTATTTATTTATCAGTCCATCCATCCACAAATCCATCCATCCATCCATCCATCCACCAATCCATCCATCCATCCATCCATCCATCCATCCACCAATCCATCCATCCATCCATCCACCAATCCATCCATCCATCCATCCATCCATCCACCAATCCATCCATCCATCCATCCACCAATCCATCCATCCATCCATCCATCCATGTATTAACCTCAGTGCACAAGCCTTATATGCATCCATCCATCCATTTGCCTCTATCGGTATACTCTTCATCTACTCATCTACACAATGTCGTCATCTTTCCATCCACGCATCCGGACATTTATCCTATATAAGTACCAACCTAGTCATCTATTTATCCATTTGGCTTAATTTTCATCAATACAGGTATTTGTTATTTGTGAAGTCCATCCATCCATCCATCCATCCATCCATCCATCCATGTTGTATGTAAGTATCCACCTACTGTACACATCTATCCATCCATGAATTAATCTAACTGCGCATTGGTGTGTTTGTAGTTTATGTAATCATCCAATCATCTGGTCTTACATCTACTTATTTATTCACGTGTCCACCTAGCCATCAATTCATCCATATATCTGTTTAAGCGTCACATGATCTGCATTATTTAACCATGAAACCCATCCATCTATTTGACTATTTGACGATTCATCTATTTGACTGTCCTTTAATACATTAGCGTCAGTCAATTATCATCCATTCATCCATACAATCATTTCATCTATACTGCACATGCATCTAACTGATCACACGCTAATTATTTTATTACTTTTTACTCCATACGTTTATTAATATATTTTTTTTTCTTTAAATTAACTCGAGTATCAGTTTATTCATCTATTCAACTTCCAGGACTGCATCTGTCCTTCTATGCACCCATATCCACTGATCCACCTGTTCTTCAATCCAGCCACCTGTGACCCTCCGTGAGTGTATCCATTCAACTGCTCATCCATCTATAACCTGACAAGCCATCCAGTGGCCTAAACGTGTAACTGTCAATTCAGCTGATGTTCTTTTTTGCATCGCGTCCCACTGATCCACGCATTCCTTTCCCTGCCTGCTCGCCAACCCACTGTCCATCATCCATTCATGGAAAGTCAGCATTGTCACAGCAGGAAGTAAAACGCAACCAACCTAAGCATCACTCTGGAATTCTCAGGCTTTTATTTATTAACTGTTTTAATATTTTAGTTCAATTATTATTTTATTATTATTATTATTAAAATACAATGCTATTTCCTCAGCTCTGTAATAAAGAGGTAAAGAAGCGATGTTTGGAGTCTGTTCAACCACAATGAAGAGAAATGTGATGTCACTAAACAAATCTAAACAGCATTGTAAAAATAAAACCACATAAAACCACAACCACAAGACCGAACTCTTTTGCTAAGCCCCCCCCCCCCCCCCCCCACAAAAAAAAAACAACTTTGTTTAAAAAAACTTTGACATTAGTACATTTTTCTGGTTTATATACAGGGTAATTCTCCTTTTTATGAGCTGCAGATTTATTAAATCAAAGCATTTTGGTCTATCAAAAACTCTGCCCCGTGGATTGCACTGTAATTGCATCACTCTCAAAGCATGGACTCGGTCTAAATGTCCATCCTTCCACGTATAGAATCTGTATCCCTGGAGGGCTGCAGCATTTCTTTCTCTCTCTCAAAGCTGCTCATTGAAGAGAGATATGAACATTAGCTGATGTGCTAAATCATGCGTGGTGCTCAGGAAAGACGAATCAGCGAGGCCTCTCTTCTGTCTTTTGAGACTTTGAGACTAATCCTGTTGCTTGGCCGTCCATACCCATATAGTGTCTGGTGATATCCTGGTCTGAGATTGGATTTGATGAACCGGTGAGTGGTTCTGTGCTAATGATCCAAAGATTGTAAGTTGAAATACCAAGCACCATGTAAAGCAAAGAGAGAGAGAGAGAGAGTTGGTCCTTGAACAAGAACATTAATCCTCGGCATACAGTATAACCTAAATTAGATTTGCTTGCTTGCAAGTCACTTTACATTTTATTTTAATTTGTCTTCAGTAAGCTCCTTATCCTAGGCAGGGTCACTATGGGACACCAGTCCATCATAGCAAACCACATACGCTTGTTCACATCTAAGGGGAAACCAGCATAGCCAATCGACCTACCAGATCTATTTGGGATGGTGGGAGGAAACTAGAGAACTGGAAGATAACTAAAGTTGACACGAGGCCACAGTGGATCCAGAGCCTATTCCTTGGAACACCAGGCATGAAACCGGAATACATCTGAAGGAGAACACCAGGATATTGCAGGTCACACCAGGGGAAATGAAGGCTTCTTTCACACTTGTTACGATCGTATCCTGCTTGGAAATGATTGCTCTCCCCTCCTAACAACCCCAATGGTAAGCGCTCATATTATTATTATTATTATTATTATTATTACAGTGGAACCTTGGATTACGAGCATAATTCGTTCTGGAAGCAGGCTCGTATTCCAAAGCACTCGTAAACCAAATCAAATATTCCCATAAGAAATAATGAAAACTCAAATAATTCGTTCCACAGCCCAAAAAAATAAATACAGAAAAATAATTAATACAATATATAAAGTAAAAATAAAAGAAATTAACCTGCACTTTACCTTTAAAAAATGTAAAAATAAATACCAACAGATAAGTGTTTCCGTTTGTGTGCGCAGGCGCCGTGTATTTGTATGTGTGTGTGTGTGTGTGTGTGTGTGTTTGTGTGTGTGTGTGTGTGTGTGTGTGTGTGTGGAATTAGCCCCTTCCCTCACCTCATCTTACACAGTAAAACTCCTCCTCCCTCCCCCACCTCGCTTTTTAAGTTTCACAATAAACACACACACAACGGAAACACTGCTGTAAAGTAAAAAAAAAACAAAAAACAAATGAATCAGCACCTTACCTTTGAAAGGAATCGCGACAGAGCAGAGTTTCTGTGTAGAGCAGAGTGTGTGTGTCTGTGTGAAGCGGTGGAGGGGGGGGTACAAAGGCGAAAGTGTGTGTGTGTGTCGGTGTCAAAAAACTCGGCACTCGTAAACCAAGACATGCTCGTTTTTCAAGTCAAAATTTATTTAAAAATCTTTGCTCGTCTTGCGGAGCACTCGTAAACCGAGTTACTCGCAATCCGAGGTTCCACTGTATTATTATTATTATTATTACCCATGCTTGCGTATTACTCTCCGATACAGCAGGTGGTAGTATGCACCAACTTGGTTTGTGACTTTATCAGCTATGGCTGCGTAGGTCAGAGGATGAGGAATTCGGAGGAGACCGATGCTGCTGATGATGTCATGTTTTAAACAGGGCCCACTTCCATGTTCAGGTAAGATTGGCTCTGGTGTCTGAATTTGGTCTGCGCCCTAATACACCGTTCTGAGATCAACTTTTCCATAGCGTACTGATCACGCCAACGTATATTATACAAACCTATTAAACACCGGGGTCGAGTCTACCAGGATACGTGCTTGGACTCATACTTTGACAGCCATCAATTCACCTTTCAGTTTTTGGGAGGCGTGGGAGGAAACTGGAAGACCTGAAGAAAATTCGGAAGAACTCGTCCAATACCGCAAGCTCAGCATCAAACCGGGGACCTTGGAGTTGTTAAGCAGCATCGCCCTCTTAATGCTTTTGTATAATATCTTTTTGCTCTTAATGCAACCTTCTTTTTTTCACTTCTAACACCACAAAGAGCTCTTTGCTTTGTGCCTTTGGGGGGGGGAAACCCTTAAATGTTCCATGAACCTTTTAGCGTAAGGCTATCCTTTCAAAAAGTTTTCCAACAAGAAGTCCCCTGCCCCAAGAGGCTTCTAATTTTGATGGATTTCATGGGGAAATCTTTATTAAATAAAATAAAACAATTCAGACAACCTGAAGGTTACCACGTTAAGCTTTCACCGTTTGTACCTTCGTAGGCAGAAATAAAAACAAAGTACAGTCAAGAACTTTAAAACTGTGGATTCCTTTAATGGATTCCATTAAAGGAATCTTTAATGGTTTTACAATCGATTGGAAATCCAATCCAAAGTTTTATGATCTTTATGAATTTATGATTTTTGGGGTTGTGATCATAATCTGTTATATACTTTTTAGTGATTGGTTTGTTCGCTGTGAATTATTTGATGCAAACGATGGGAAAATTGGCCAAAAATTGGTAGGGTTAAAGGTTAGAGCCACTCGTACAGTATATCTGAACACCATAGTCACCTGATGATCACCTGACACCTGACTCCACGCCACTGGAGATCACACAAGTCTTGCGATCTCCCTTTCTTCAATTGTTTATAGTTTGTTTCTGGTTTGATGCGCTGTTGGTTTTGAGCTGTTTGATTATGATTACGGATACAGCAGCATTATGTTTAATAGATTAAAGTACCGATGACAAATTATATCAGAAACAGCTTACAATAAGTTATATCTTTTCATTAATGGTTGACTTCCTAAGAATTTGCAATTTCGGCACACCGAGGAGAAGCATGCACAAATGGCACGCACCGTCCTAAACAAAACGACTTCCAACAAAGCATGACCACAGGCGATGTCATTTCATCCCGCTCCGTCAGTCTCTGGAAAGCGGCCCGGAGTTTCGCTGCCAATATCGCTCCTTTTGTCGCCCCTCGATAAGCCATCTCCAAAGATAAGTAAGAGTCCTGTTGATGATATTCAGAATGACATTTTATTTATAGAGCACGTCAGCGCTGGAGGAAGACTAAAGCTCTTTGTGATGGAAATTGAAAAATGAACAGCGCTTTGTTATTACCGGATGCATAAATGTATTTAAATTCATGAGATTCCTCTGTCGGGGCCTGGAGAAGAAATGTCTGTAAGTAAGTGCCTCCTTATCGGGAAGCGGAATCCTGGAAACTTAAACTAATTCACTCAAAAGGAGCCGTGATGACGAGGGATCGTTGGTGTTATGTTAACTTTTGCGCGCAACCGTAATTACTGGCGTTCGAAAAATCACACGAGTTATAATTATGCTAATTACGTCAATGCAAGAAAACAAAGAACCTTTGACTATCTGCTCAGTTGTGTTGTGTTTCCTTGTCTTATTTCCATATTCATCTAATAGACAAAATGTAATATACTGATATAGGAGATTAATAGCTGCAAAGTAATAGGGAAGAAATGGGACATTTGTCTTGTCTCACCAATGAGTGACATTTTCCTGGCTCTATATCGAGTTTTCTTTTTTTTTTTTTTTAACTCGTCAAAATTTCATTATAAAGGAAAGCGTAGCTGTTCATGACACGTGCACGGCTAAAAAGACAGCCAGTGCGGTTCGGCTATGAAAAGCGACAATAACATCTATCATACCAATAAAACAGGAAAAAAATTTTTTTTAAATGAGCCCTGCTGGAAAAAGTAGAACATGCGTCCTGCTGTTTGCCTGAGACTCGTTCTTTCTCCTTCTTCTTCGTGCTTACTTTATTTGTACATCCTGATAAGAATATTTCTCATTGTGGCCCCGTTTCGCCCTCATTTTCCTATTTTCCTCCTCCTTTCTTTATGTTTCGTTTGACGTGCGGTTTCCTGACCAAATGAAAATGTAGGCTTTTCTATTTTCAGAGGCTGTAATTATCTTTTTCCTCCCCTCCTCCTACTACCCTTCATGCAATGCTGCGCTTCGCTCGGCCTCCCCGTCTTCAGAGACCGAGACTGGCAGAACGCTGGCGTGAGGCAGACACAAGGCTAGCAGAACACGAGCCGTTCATCGCCTTCGGGGTTAAACGGACAAGGTGGACGCGTGGAGAGAGAGAGAGAGAGAGAGAGAGAGAGTTGTCTCGAGGAGGTGGGGGAGAAAAAGTGGACGTGGCGGCTCAGGCTGTTAGTGTTCCGTTCAAGCAGAAAGCCAAGACAAAAGGCTTTTGTCAAAACCAAGCAGAGCTCACACGATCCCAGCGGTCATGCTGGCACACTCGCCATCGTTCAGTGCTAGTTTCTCGATCTCTGTCTCATTTGGGTTGTGCCTGGAAGCTGAACAGCATCATTTCACGAAACCGACCAAACGTAGAGTCAGGGCTTTTAACCTTCTCCTGGCTTTTATTAATCTAACTGTACCAAAGTCGAGGTGGAATCAGAATGAGTATTACTCAGACTTTTCTGAAAATCGTACACCATGCCAGGAGGAGAGATGATTAATGAATAATGAATGTTAATTAAAATAAAAAATAGAACATTGATAACACTTACAACACTTACTTTGCTAACTTCAAATCCCGTCAGTCAAGTTGCACAGGCAACACACCTTACGACCTCGGAGAGAAAGTTATTTCTGAAGTGTTGATGTGTACCGTAATGCTCGAGAAGAGCTTGCCAAAGCGAAGCAGAAGAGAAAAAAAAGGTGTAATCAAGGTGAATGCTACCAGTTATTAAATCCACATACCGGGCCTTCATGCGGAAACCTAATCAGTCAGGTTAAACATGATGCATCCTGTGTGACAACTTTTTAAGTTGAGCTAAAGAAGTTGAGAAGAGGACTTAAGAAATGTACACATACAGTAAAGGAAACAACTAGCCAAAGGTCAAAGTTGCCTCCTTCGCGCTGATGTAGCGGCACAGAGGACACGCCTCCTTCGCTGTAATTTGGGACACGCCTACTTTATTTTGACTTAGACTCACTAAGGCCACGCCTCCTTTACTGTGACGTAGTGCAACAGAGGACCTGTCTATTTCACTATGACCTAAAGGCACAGAGGACATGCCTACTTCACTGCCAACTAGAGGCACGGAGGACACACATACTTCAATGAGACTTAAAGGCATCTAGGCCACGCATCTTTCACTGTGACTTAGAGGCACAGAGGACACACCTCCTTGACTCTGACTCAGAGGCACAGAGGCTATGACGCTCTTACTGTCATTTACAGTAGTGGCACCGGGAACACACCTCCTTCAATGAGACTTAAAAGCATAGGGGCAACACCTCCTTCACTCTGACTTAGAGGCACAGAAGGCATTTACATTTAGCAGACTCCCTTATCCAGAGCAACTTACATTTTTCTTTCATTATACAGATCTTGCCATTAAGAACGCACGTTTCTTGAAAAGGGATCTCGCGTGCTTCCGCGGCAGCTCGCGGGAAGCTGTGAAAATGCCGTTCATTGCCTGTAGGGGGCAGTCGTGTTTCAGTTCTGTTTTATCTACTAAATAATAATAGCAATAAAAAAAAAGCAATCTACTAAATAATAATAAATAGATAAAATTACCCAGCACTTTAACATTTAACCCAGCAGTTTTAGAGTGTAAAAATATAAAAAATATTCCATTTGTAAAATAGCATGGGTGAAATCATAGGTTGTGTATAGTGATTAAAAACATGCTTAAATAAATGAGTAAAATTTACTTAAGGAAGTTGAGTAAAACTAACTAATAATAAAATAAATAATTACATATCACATGGCCTCTTTAAATCATGTGAAGTAGTATTTACTTACTGATCTGATGTAATTAATTGGTATAATTAAGTAAAACCATTTTCTATTTTACGTAAATTTTACACGTTTTATTCAGTCAGTGTTAATTATTTTCAATAAATAAAATGAGTCACTGTTACAATATGACAAAATAGTACTGTGACCATAAATAACTCTTGATTGCACCATTTATTAAGATCTTTATTGAAAGGAATTAACATGTCCATACTGTACAGTACATAAACAAGATCAGTGCTTAATATTTAAACAGCTCAAGCAGCAGTAAAGTGCAATGACATTTTTGATTATAAAACTTTTGCTTATTCAAGCCATCTTAACTTACATGTCTATAAAAAAAAAAAAAAAACTGGACAGAATCTTAACTAGAGCAAGTATTAGACCAAATATTAACGGACTGCTTTTACAAATAAATCTGTCTTTCAAGTGAATTCAGCACGTCCATGGCCATGTGCTCTGTAGCAAAGATAATACAGCTGATAGGATCCACATAAGAAATATATTCTGCAATATAGAAAACATAAAAAAAAGTAGTAATTAGTAATCTCGTGTTCTGGTCTCTATGTTGTAATTTGGTCATGGGTATAGATTTGTGGCATTTTAATTCAAATCCAACATTTTAATGGTTAGTGATCGGTGCAGACATTCACACTATTTTTTTTTTTTGAGGGAGGGTCCTAAGCTATAAAAGAAAGTGAACAAAACCACTGTAGGCATTTGCAGTTCCTAGTAGCAACCGACATGGAGGTAAAGTCGTTTTATTCTACGAAGAATGTTGCCGTATGTGCGGGCAAAAAACAAAGGGTGAGGAAGCCTTTTAATAATATATAGTAGTTATTCAGTTACCGATTTTTCTACTGACTTTATTTGACATTCCGATTTTGTTGTACTTGTGTCCTAACTCTTTACTGTCTGTACAGCAGTCTGGAAAAGAGAACAAGTTGCCTCAAAGCACCAAAAAAACTGAACACCCGGCTCGTAAAAAAGAAAACGCTATGTATTTTTCTTGCAGCACCATTAAACAATCTGTACATGTCAGTGGTGTGCTAAAGGTATTAAATGCTTTTTATGTTGGCTTTTACAGGCTACACTGATTCAACGGCTCCCCGCTGTAACCAGCAGATCTAAAGCGCAGTCATCGGCTATGACACGTAGGCTCCTGAGTTTAGAGGCCAGGGTTGGTTGGTTGGAGGCACGTCTGAAGGAGAGGATATCGTCACATCCGCCAACAGTAGATCAGTCTACGTCCACAGACAGTCCGGTTGATGTTCACGACACTGCTGGAGACCATTCTACGTCAACCATCGGACGGTTGGATGGCGTCGATTTTGGCTTTCCACCAGCCGCCTCAACACCCCTGACTGACCGTACCAGGTTGCAGATTGATACGGAAAATGTTGCATCAGCTGCAAACCATCAACTGGCAACTGGTTCAGTCCTCGACTTTCCCAGTTCACCAGTTCTGGGACGTTCAGTGTCTTCTCTGCCCAACGTCTTACAAGAACATTCAGAAGTTTCATCATTCTGCTTGAGATCGCCTGAAACACCGAGAAACGCTTCGCATTCTCACCATCCTGTTCGCCGGCCTCTCATACGTGGAGTGATCATACCCGATGTGACTTTAAATCACGTGACCATCGAGGACGAGAAACAAATACGTCTGGATTCAGCAGAATCAGATGGCAGACCAAGGGCAGATCGGTTTGCTGTTTCTTTGTTTAAAAGGTTGATTCCGCTCAACGTTCACCAGAACTGGGCAGGTTCGCTGAACTATGATGTTCGCACTGCCCTCCAATCTGCGTCAAGCAATTTCCGATGCTGTTGCAAATAAGAGAAAGAATCAACGAACCTCTTAGAAAGAAAAGACTGAGTTTTCCTCTTTTTAAGAAAAAAAAATCATACTACTCTCACTTTTGCAAAGAGTGACCATTTGCCATATACCTGTCTGATATATTCCACATTTAATAAAACTGTATTGAAACAAATTTGCGTATTTTCCTTATTTAATATTTACTAACGCTTCCGGAACATTGTTGTCTACACGTTTTATGTATATGGAAAACAGTGAAACCTAAACACAAACAGAAAGAACGAATAAAAGAATGTACAAAACATTAACACCTTCGCCGTGTTCAAATAAATAAAGAGTTACTGCATGTTTCAAGACATCGTTAATTTACATTCTTCTCCTAATTATATCTCCGCAGATCCTTTGACCCCATCAATTTATCAGCAATTATCAAGAAAATTGCATTTCATATGAACGTCACATATGAGACGCGCGCACAAAACTCTCCATGCAGGGAACAACTGAACAACAGGTCTTCATAGTTGGAGTTGATACTTTTTTTAAAATCGATAAATCGCACGGGTTTATCAGCCTTTTGATCGAAACTCTGCCTTTTTGTAAAGTGAAAGTTTACGGACAAATCGGAGTTCGCGCACGCAGACGAACAGCTTTATTTCAGTCATAAATTCATAGTCACATTCCAGCTATTATTTCGAGCCGCGGACAAATAATGGATGAAATACTGGACACAAACAGCAAAAAAACATGTTTATTATTATAAAAAGCCCGAAGCACTTCGTGTGCATATATGAATATTTACAAAAAATATATAGATTTTTTTCTTCGTTCATGTCTTCTGATGGTGCTCAATATTGACACATTTTTACGTTTTAACGAAGACATGTTGGCATATTCACGAAGCAGGACATTCGAGTATGTCTGCACCTTTTATAAAGTGAAAGTACGAGCCGCGGGTTCACGGACGCCGATGAACAGCTTTATTTCAGTCATAAATCCACAATCACATTCCAGCTATTATTTCCAGCCGCGGTCAAATAATGGATGAAATAATTATTCAATGCTGGACACAAACAGCAAACAAATCCAGATGATTATTTTTTTAATAAAAAGCCCGAAGCGTTTCATGTTTATATTTGTTCATTCATGTCTTCTGATGGTGCGCGACACATTTTTACGTTTTAACGAAGACATGTTGACATATTCACGAATCAGGACATTGGAGGAGCAAAGGCCACACCTAATTTACAGGGACTTGGGGGTACAATGGACATGCCTTCTTCACTGTGACTTAGAAGCACAGAGGTCATGCCGCATTCATTGAGGCAGAGGCAACTTACTGGATGCCAATCAACATAAAACAAGAAGAAAAAGAGGCCACACCTACTTGACACTGACTTACTGTAGGGGCGCAGAGGCCACACCTTCATCATCATGACTGACACATACAGAGACGACGCCTCCGTTACTGTGTCACTGATTTTTAGTAAAATATTTTAATCCTCACGCTTCACTTGTTTACAGTTATAATTCTCCCTCAACTTTTCTTTGATCTTTTCAGACAGGAGAAAAGAATCAAAGTTTTGTCAAGAGCGTGCCTCTAAATAAATTACCTTACAGTTTCTATCTGACTTGGATCGACAATGTTCTTGCTGTCGGGTTTTACACCGGTCCAGAGGAGACTGAACAGGACGTGGTTAAAATAGTAAGAAAGCATGCTTCAGCGTTGGCATGGAAATCCACACACGGTTAATAAGAGGAAAGGCTTGTGCCCACGCAGCGAGATCTCAAACCTGTTTTCTCCTAGACTCTGGAGGAAAGAGGATCAAACACACTGACACACACTCAGAGAGTTTGGCAGGCAGAAAAGGGGCATGAGCAAGATGAGGACAGATGTATAAAGTGAGAGAGACAGAGAGAGAGGGGAAAGAAGACAAAGAGTGCATGAGAAAAAAGCAAAAGCATGAAATCAAACACTAAATGATTAGGAATATAATTATAAAGACGGGATTTGAAAGGAAGAGACAGTATGTGTGGAGAGAAGTGTAAATAGGCATGATATGGTCATCTTGTTACAGTACGACACACGTTTCATTTATTGATGGCTATGAAACGTAATATACACGTTTATATAAGGAATGAATGAATGACCCACACCAGTTCCAGCTTTGCTGCTATAACCCCACCTTCCAACATTGGTGGGGGGAGCTGGTCAGAAGTCATTTCCTTACAATCCCCAAAACACAACTGCATTGAACATAGAAGAGACCAGGAGGTTAGAACATGTGCTATTTCTTCTGGTCTTGCTAGTAGCAGTCTGTAGCTCAATCTGCAAAAATAGTCTTCGCTCTTGTTCCATATAGCTGCATAATCTTGCCTTTTTTCTTCTTCAATTTTCTCTTTGGCGCAGAAGAAGTAGGATCTACATAAAAGATTTAACTCCAAATCTCCCAAAAACACCTTTCACCTATTAGCACGTTGTACTCCTGGGGATTTAGCTGTTGCCGAGTTCCTATATTCCTAAAGATCTACCATTCTGTAGAGACCTCTCAACCACCTGAAACCTTGCTCTTGGTCATGTCGAACAATCAAGCTCTTGGAATTTAAACAAATGTACCAGAATTTACTTCCTGATAAGAACCTTCCGATCTCTAGCACCGCCTTTCTCGTTAACCCATAACCACTCCGATTGCAGCACATTTGACTCCAGGAGTTTTATTTCTATAGATCTAAAATCTAGCAAAAGCCTTCCCCACTCCCTAATATCCATGCCATGCCTTATCAGTTCGAACCACCAAGACTTCAGTGTGAACCTTGCTTCTGGAGATTTAGTAGTCCCATACTTTTAATATTGAAGCATCTTACAGAAGCATCCAATCTGGCCAAGCCTTGAAGTCCATCAAATCCTGCTCCTGGACATTCAAAATCACCATAATTTACTTCCTGACTATCTTCTGTACCTCCCAGCAGAACTGTTTAAGCCTCTGTAGCCCTATAGTGAGTTATTTATAACCACTGAGCTTTCTGATCAAGCCCTCTATCCCCTGTAGAACCATCCAGCCCCTTGTGGTTATGGTTCTGATAGTTTAAACTACTCACATTTGAGCTCAAACTCTTTTATAAGTTACAGAATTTTACCACCATGTAGCACGTTCTAAGCACTGTTCCTGACTTATATTACAATCAATGATATTTGGGCCAAATCCTGCTCTAGGAGATCTAACAGTTTAAACTTTTCTTTTTTTTTTTTTTTTCCCTGAAGATGTACCTCCTTGTATAGCCTTTCACTTTCATCCCCAGCACCTCTTGTTCCTGGATTTATCTATTCACCAACGTTTTAGGTTGAACACTGCTCTTGTAGATATCTATCAGAATTGTTTTCCTGATGATCTACCACCTTGCTCAACCTTCTGAACCCCTGCAACTCTTGTTCCTAGACGTATATTGATACCAAGACTTTAGGCCAAGCCCTTGGTCTTGAAGATTTATAACCTTTGAAGTTTTATTCCACCCTGTACAACCTTCTGTACCCAGCAAATCTTGTTCCTGGATGTATATACTATATTCACCTGAATTCTAGGCCAAACCATGCTTTTGAAATTTACTGTACCGTATATCTACCAGTTTTTTTTTTCTTTTTTCTGCCACTACTGTACCACCGTGTTAGACCTTTCAACCTCCTGCAACACTGTTCCTGGTCATTTAAAACCACCAACATATCTGCTCAAGCCATGCTGCTAGAGATTTACAGTATAACCTATCTGCATTTAGTTCCTGAAAGGTCTACCAGCACACAGAGCCTCCCAAAGCTCTGCAATCCTGTTCTCAATTATTTATAATGACAGAGTCTCCCAGCTCAGATGCTGCTCCAGATAATTAACAATACCCAAGTCTCTAATTTCTGTATGTTTACCAGTGTAGCCTCAGCCCTAATTGAGCACACCTGGCTTGAATATTCAGTTGCTCCTAAACATCGTCATTAGCCTGAGCAGGTGAGTTAAGATTGTGGAGATTGGCAGATCTCCAGCACTTGAACACATCACCGCTGGTATAAATGGAAACGCCTGTCCCTCAATATTCTGAGAGCAATGTTCTGAGTTGCTAATGAGGCTCAAAGGGAAAATAACCAGAATCCAATTTCTCTGAGTCTGCAGACTATGTGGCCTACATGGCTTCATTTTTAGTGCCAAATGTCGAGAATGCAGTAGCCGGATCCAAGTACAGCCTGCCTTCTGCTCGTACAGACTGATCTCACTCTAATACCAGAAATATTTTTCAGTTGTTGGTTTTTCAACACAAGAGCAAAATCAAAGGTCCGTCAATCGCAATTTTTGTTGGAGACCTCGCTAAAGTCTCGATGTTTGCCACAAGCGAAGTGATTTCCTAAACATCCCTCTCCTGAGGTTCCTGTAATCGACTCTTTTTCTCAACAAACATCCTTTTAATTAAACATCTCTACATTCTAATTAAGACTTTTAACTTTATGTGCACTGTTCACGTCTGTGAGTTAATTACCCAATTAATTAGCCAAACAGGTTCCTCTGTCTAATCAGTGGAACCGTTGATTGTCCAGGACCTCGAGTTCCTCCTTAGCCATTAGTTTGTGTTGCTGCTGTTGCAGAATTTAATCCCAACTCACGGAGCGCTGAAACTCATGGCTCAGACTCCCGCGCCGCAGCCATAGGCTACTTCGATTAACCTCACAACCGAGGCGCTGTGGAGCAGTTTGAGCCTTTAGGCACTGAGATGAAATGTACTGATGAGTATACAGTCAGGGCTCAGAGTCTCAGTTCAAGAATTAGATGTCTGAAAGCTGAGAGGAGGAAGAGGACTGCAGAGTGGAGTCAAGTTAACACGGTAGTCATTGAATAATAAATTACAACCAATTTAACAGTTGATTAATCTTAAAAAATATATTGTTCAAGATTTTTCAAATGAAAAGTTTCCTATCATCTGCCAGTAGCACAGTAAAATAAAAAGAAAGAAAGAAAGAAAGAAAAGGAATATGATAAGAAAAAGATTTAAAAATATAGATTATATAAAAATAAAGAAAAAAAAGAACAGACCTTTCAGAAAGAGAACAAAAATGACAAAGAATGAAAAAGAAAGGAAAAAATATTTATATTAAATTATTTTATTATATTGAAAGAAACTTTATATGTGGGGAAATGTATAAAATACTGAAAGAAAGAGTAAGAAAAAAGAAAGAAAAAAAGAAAAAAAAAAGAAATTAATTAGTAAATTAATGAAGGAGAAACAAGGAAAAGGAAAAGAAAGGGATGGAAGGAATGCAAATGGTGCAAAGAAAGAATAATAAAGAAGGAAAATGAAGGAAAGAAAAAGATCAGGAGAAAGATTGGAATAATAATAATATTAATAATAATAATAATAATAATAATAATAATAAACAATGCATTCAATACAAACAAGAAATAATAAAAACAATACAGGTAAAAGAGAAAGGAGGGAAATTGTGAAAAGCAAACAGAATGGAGAGAGAAAAATAAATATGATTTAACTTTAATGATTCAGATGGACCCGATAAACTCCTTTAAAGTGTGTGTGTGTGTGTGTGTGTGTGTGTCCGGGTCCTGTGGGGAGAATCAGAAGGAAGACAGGTGGAGCAGCAGCAGGAGTTCAATCAGCCACAGAGACGCAATGTGTTTTCTACATCAGCAGTTTGTCCTCCTTAAAAAAAAAGTCCTCCTCCTCCTCATCATCATCATCATCATCATCAGCCTTGGTTCTGTGTGGAGGATGTGTCCTCATGCATTCTGTCAGCTAAAATGTGATAATTCTGTGAAAATCCTCACTGTTAACAATAACTAGCAGGTTAACAGTGTGTACCTGACAGATTTTTACCTCATATTCAAAACATTCACAAACTTTACTGCTAACTCTAGCTAACATGTGCTAACCTTAATACTTATTTCTAGGAAAGGGGCTAGGTAGCTAACATCAGTAAGCTTGTATCTTTATTGCTATGAAGGTGGCTAGATACGTAACACTATGTAGCTAACACGAGATATCTTCATCACTATGAGGTTGGCTTACTTGAGCTAGCTTTTATTTTCATTGCTATGAAGACGTTAGGTAGCTAACATGAGATAGCTTTTATCTTCACCGTTATGAAGGTGGGTAAGTATCTAACACAAGCTAGCTTTTATATTCATTGCTGTGAAGAAGCTAGCTTTTTTTTTCTCTCGTTGCTATAGGGGTGACTATGTACAGTCGTGGCCAAAAGTTTTGAGAGTGACACAAATATTAGTTTTCACAAAGTTTGCTGCTAAACTGCTTTAGATCTTGTTTCAGTTGTTTCTGTGATGTACTGAAATATAATCACAAGCACTTCGTACGTTTCAAAGGCTTTTATCGACAATTACATGACATTTATGCAAAGAGTCAGTATTTGCAGTGTTGGCCCTTCTTTTTCAGGACCTCTGCAATTCGACTGGGCTGCTCTCAATCAACTTCTGGGCCAAATCCTGACTGATAGCAACCCATTCTTTCATAATCACTTCTTGGAGTTTGTCAGAATTAGTGGGTTTTTTGTTTGTCCACCCGCCTCTTGAGGATTGACCAATGGGATTAAGATCTGGGGAGTTTCCAGGCCATGGACCGAAAATTTCAACGTTTTGGTCCCCGAGCCACTTAGTTATCACTTTTGCCTCTTAAAATTCCCAATAAGTTTGATGTGGCACATGACCCTCTTCCTATTGAAAAAATAAAAGTTGGATCCAAGATGGCCAACTTCTAAATGGCCACCATGGTCACCACCCATCTTGAAAAGTTTGCCCGCTCACATATACTAATGTGCCACAAACAGTATCACAAACAATATCACCAACCATTCCCATTTTACTAAGGTGTATCCCTATAAATGGCCCACCCTGTATATGCAAATTGCTATTATAAAAACTTAAGCAGCAACTTTTCCAATTTCCAATATTTATGTAATCCTCAAAACTTTTGGCCAGGACTGTAAATAACACAAGCTAGCTTTTATCTTCTTCTTTATGAATGTGGCTAGGTAGCTAAAACAAGCTAGCTTTTATATTCACAAAAAGAAATTACAAGCTATATTTATAAGTGGTAACTTATAAAAAGTAGCTAACACAAGCTAGTTTCTATTTTCATTACTATGAAGGTGGCTAGATAGCTAAATCGAGCTAGATTTTATCTTCATTGCTATGAAGATGCTAGATAGCTAACTTGAGCTAGAGTTTATCTATATCTCTATTAAGGTGCCTAGGTAGCTAACACAAGGTAGCTTATTTTTATTGCTATAAAGATGCTAGGTAGTTAACACGAACTAGTTTTTTATCTTCATCGCTATAAAGATGGCTAGGTAGCTAACACGACATAGCTTTAATTTTCATCGGTATGAAGGTGACTAGGTAGCTACCGTAACATGAGCTAGCTGGCTAGGTAGCTAAAATTGAATTGAATTTTAATTTTTATAGCACTTTTTATAGCAAAATTTTTATAGAACTTTTATAGCACTGCTTTGAGACATGATCATTGTCTCAAAGCAGCTTCACAAAAATGAAAAGAAAATTTATGGAAGTGTGTATGTGTGAGAAAAACATTCTACTCACTGGACTGGAGTATCGTTCCCCTTTTATAGGCGCGTGATGTTTCCAGGACGGTTAATTAAAATAGGAAGCCGGCCATGTAGAGCTTACGGTGCCCTGGCCCCTTTTCCGTTGTCCGTGGTAGCTGACATGGAGGAGAAGTTAGGCACAAAATGTTGATAGTAGCCTGCAAGACCCAAGAACGCATGCACCTGTTTCTTTGTTTGCGGTTGTGAATAATTATGAATGGCTTTTACCTTTTTTCCCTGTGGTTTCAACCAACCTCAGGCCGATGCGATATTCCACATACATGCCACGGTGGCATTTTTTTGGGTTGGCAGTTTAACCAGCTTTCCTCAGTTCCACCAGCACCTGTAGGACACAAAAAATATGGTCGTCCCAACTACTCGACTTGATGATACCATCATATAGGTAAGCTGCGGCTTACGACCAGTAATTGCATAATACAATGTTCATTAGTCTTTGGAACGTAGCCGGTGAAAGGTAGAAGAATCCAACGGAAGAAGTCGTTACTGCCAGTGACCGGGCTCGGGGCTCAAGGCAGTTTTTTCTCGGGCTTCAGGGGTGAGGGTTACCTGCCAGTATCCTTTTGTCAAGTCCAGAGTGAAACAAGCTCTTCCATGTGAGGCAGCAGGTATGCGTCGAATTCTGATACCTGATTCAGTCGGTGGAAGTCATTACAAAAGCATAGTATAACATCAGGCTTCGATACCACCATGATCGGGCTGGACCAGGGGCTTATGGACTCCTTGATTTTACCAGCTTTTAACATTTTGTCTACCTCCGACTCGATTGCCCGTCAGAGAGCTTCCGGTACTCTGTATGGGCGCTGGCGGATGATGCTGCCTGGTGGTGTTTTAACATCAAGCTCTATGAGATGCGTGAGCCCCGGTTCTAGGGAGAATATGTCTTGATGTTGGTCGATTAATTCTTTCATCGATTAAACCTGTGCTGGGGTCAGATCCTCTCTGCATTGTAGTAGGTCTCATACCTGTTCTGGAGAAGACACAGCAGCCATAGCTGAGACATGTGGTGTCGGTTCTATCTATTTTTTAAATAGATTGACGTGATATAATTCATATGTCTTTCACTTACCTGATTGTTGAAGCCTGTAGTGTACTTCACTTACCCTCTCCATTATGGTGAAGGGCCCCTGCCATCCTGCGAGAAACTTACAGTTGGCACTGGGAACCAAGAGGAAAGCCCGGTCGCCAGGTCGAAATTTGTGATTTGTGCAGGGCAGTCATAAGAATTCTTCTGCTCTGCTTGTGTCTTCTCCATATGCCGCCTCACTATGGGTAGCACACTTTGGATTTTCTCTTGCTTTCTTGTACGTACTTGATAACTGACTGGAATGGGGAAGGTTGTTCCTCCCACGCCTCTTTCGCTATGTTGAGTAATCCTCGGGGTCTCCTCCCGAATAAGAGTTAAAAGGGAGTAAACCCCACAGAAGCTTAGGGCATCTCCGGAACTGCAAAGCGTACGTAGGGCAAAAGCTGGTCCCAGTTCCGACTCTTCTTATCAGCTACTCTTCGTAGCATTCTCTTCAGCGTTTGGTTGAAGTGCTCCACTAACCCATCAGTTTGTGGATGATAGACTGATGTGCGGAGCCGCTTCACCTGTAACAGTACACAGCGATATTTCATTAATTTTGATACACAAAGCGTACCTTGGTTCGGAAGGAGCTCCTTTGGTATTCCCATTCCCTGTACTAGTTCGCACGATATGTTTTTGGAAGTGACTTTTCGCAGCGGGAGCGCTTCGGGATACCTAGTTGTGTAATCCACAATCACTAATATAAACAGTATTCATGTCCGCGAGTGGACTTTGGGAGCGGGCCCACGAGCTCCATTCCGATCCGTTCGAAAGGAACCCCTATAATTGGAAGTGGGATGAGGGGGGCGGGGGCTGTTTCTTCACCTCAGCTTCCAACCCCGGCCAGTGAAAATGATCTTTTTTTTTTTTTTTATGGTGTTACTAACTCCCAGGTGTCCGTCTAATGGGTGCAAGTGAGCAAGGTGCATTACTGTTGCATTATCTGTTTTACCCTGCGGAACCACTAGAAGATCCTTGGGTTCTCCGCGTATGTTTGCATGATATTACAGTAACCCATTGCGGATTAGAAAATATGTAGTGGGTTTTATGCTGCCGTCATCTTCCACCGCGCCCTCCACTTTGCGTACGTGACTCCAGCAGTGTTTTAAACGTCTTCTTTCTGCATATGTGAAAAACTGTCCTCTCGCCCCACCTGCTGAGACAACGAGAGAGAGGTATTAGAAGATGAAAGGAGCTCACCTTCCGCTTCCGTGTCTGCACTCTCTCTCTCTGTGTCTGGGCCGTCCATGAGTGACAGAGGGGCGGGGCATTCTTTCTCCTTTGTCAGTGCTCTGCTAGGAATTCCTTTCTTTTCCTCGCTTTTCCAGCTGGCAGTTTTCCCCATAGACCGGGCCAGTCTCGTCCTAGTAATAGGGGAACAGAGAGGTTAGGCATGATACTAGCAGTAACGATGTGTGCTCCCCTACTATCCCTCACTGTAATGCGCGCTGCCAGCACCTCCATGTACACAGTGATTGGCAGGAGACTGCATGGTAATGATCAAGGGGCGAGCCAGAGTAACGCACTGCCTGTATCGAGGAGGGCTGGTATTGGCATGCCTCCGAATTTTTGGTTCAGTTGGCATGGACTCATCAGTCAGCGTTAGCGGTTTTGGCCGGTTTTGTGCGCGGTTTCTCTCTCCTTTCTCCCATTAGGAAGCAGAGGTGGAGTTTCTTTCCTCAATTTCCTCAATTGCTCCGCGTACAGACGTGGGTGCGCGCATGCCTACCACTTTCCTTTCCTCATGCGGCAAGGTGCGGAGTATTTTATCCACTACAATACGCTGTTATTTCTCGCGGGGTGAGCCGATCCAATTGGAGCCAGTGCGTGGCGTCTCTGTGTAACTTGTCTTGCTGCGCTCGGGGTGACTTTTGGGAGTTTTACGTGCAACGCTGAAATTCCGAAGCCGCTTGTGAACTAGAAAGCCCACACTGGGCTAGGATTTCTGCTTTAAGCCGGTCGTACTGATCAGCTTCTTCTTCTGTCAAGGAGAAATATGCTCATCTGGTTTTTTCATCTGGTTTTGTTGAGATGTATAACTGGGTATCATCAGCATAACAATGTCACCTAATCCCATGTCTTCTAATGATGTTACCCAAGGGAAGCATGTATTTTAAGAACCGCAGAGGTCCTAAAACTGACCCTTCTTGGACCCCATATTTCACTGGCATTACATCAGACAGTTCTCCATTTAGATCTACAAAATGGTATCGATCAGAATGGTAGGATCTTTAGGAGGAACCATTTTAATGCCTGTCCCTGAATACCTACAGTATATGATTTTGTAAGCGATCTATGAGAATATTGTGATCTATAGTGTCGAATGCAGCACTAAGATCAAGTAAGATGTTACCATAATCTAGCTTTTATCTAAATGAAGGTGGCTAGGGAGCTAACATGACCTAGCGTTTATCTTCATCTCCATTCATGTGGCTAGGTAGCTAAGACAAGCTATTAATTTTGTCTTTATTGCTATTAATGTGGCTAACACAAGCTTTTATCTTTCTAGATATGAAGGTGGCTAGGTAGCTATCACAAGCTATCTTTCATCTTCATCGCTATTAATGCGGCTAGGTAGCTAACACGAGCTAGCCATCTTCATGGCTGTGATGCTATCTGGAGTTAGCATGAGGTAATGTGACAGGATTTCTGAGAGGAAATAAACCATAATTGTAATAAGTATAAATAATTATATAAATATTAAAAAAATAAAAGATATGAACAACAAAATAAATTTAAACATTCTAATTTTAGAATTTTAAGGAAGAAGGAAAAAAGAAAAGGAAATAATCCAGATGAGTAGGTACAGAAGAAAACAAGTATAATAGATAAACAAGGAGCAGAAGGCTAGAAATAAAACTCAAATCTCTCTCACACCCACACATGCATATTTTCACAAATTGTACTTAATTAATTTAAACGAATAAACAGCACAGATCCTCCATTTATAGTGAAAATTTTTAGAGATGCAAAAGAAGTATAATAATTTCAATAATTAGCTATTTTTAAGATTATAGTTATGTTGTGTGCGTGTGTGTGTGTGTGTGTGTGTGTGTGTGCATGTGTGTGTATAGTGGAAACTTTCCGATCAGAGTTGCAGTTCTAGTGAATTTCTGACTGATAGCTTCTCTGTAACGTTGGTGTCTCTGATCACATGACTTCCCTCAGGACAGGGGTGCGAGACTCCCGGCTCGTTTCGGGCCTGGGTTCACATCCTTAAACCAGATAGAGAACCCAAGAGAGAGAGAGAGTGAGAGAGAGACATAGAGACAGACACACCCGTTCCACATCCATCACAGCCAGCATGGCCGTCCTCAGAGGGACGCAGACGATCGATGTGTCGTCCTCGGCAGCTCGATGCAGATCCTCCCTGGACTCATCAATGTTACATTAAGACACAGGCAGGAAGGAGAGTGCCATTAATATTGGAACACATGGGTGTCTGAGGAGTCGACTGGAGCCTGCAACTAGAATTATATTATTATTATTATTACTTAAGAAAAGACAAACAGGACACATTGAACAAGGATGAATATGTATTTAGGTGCTTGTTCTTAAATTAAAAGTACCTGGCAGTCTTAACATCGCTCATCATTCTTGTTGGTGTTCACCGATTTCTTTTCAATTCTCATTTGCATAAAGATAAAGTGTGTAATGAATAAATAATTAAAATCATATAACTTGCCACGCCCACTTTGCCTTAAAGAAGGTACATTTATGTCATTTTGCAATGATGATGGCAGAACAACAATGATAATAAAGAAAGCCTCCAATCACCTGTTAAGAAAAATAAACTTAAATGAATTAAGTTATAAAGTACAGGAAATAAATCGGAAAAAAATACATATATGTTATGCGCAAAAAATGGATCGCAAAACCAGCTTATATTAACAAAAAGAAATTACAAATGAGATTTATTTTCAAATGACAAAACCTTATTTTAAACAAGGGTAAACAATATACAAATGCTTGGTTTTATAAAAAAAAAAAAAAAAAAAAAAAAACATTTAAGATTTTCTATTACAAAGGCTAGATTTTTTTAATGTAAATTTTACAAGAAAAAAATTCTATATTAAAAGCTAAATTTCATGAAAAGAAGTGAAAAATAAAAACATTTAAAATACATAATAAAAATGAAACATTTTATGCTAACAAAATGTAAAAAGTAACAGATTTTATTTTAAAATAAATAAAATAATTAAAATGTGAACTGTATTAAATCTGAACAAATTTACAAAAAAATAAAAAATTAATTATATATATATATAAAAAATTCAATTCAAAGCAGCTTGACAGAATCAAAGCAAAATCAAGGACATGTGTAGGAAAAAAGAAAAAGATTTTGATTTTTTAAGCCAAATTTTAAAAGCACCTAAATTTACTTTTGTTTATCCTGTTTTAGACTTATCTATCTATCTATCTATCTATCTATCTATCTATCTATCTATCTATCTATCTATCTATCTATCTATCTATCGAGGAAGTAGTGTCAGTACTGAAGGTCAAAGCCAGAAATAATGTATCATTAAATGAGAAGTCCCTGGAAGGTACAGCTTAGCTGGAGCTCAGAAACATTTGGCCCTGAGAGATTTTAAAGTCATAGACATGGAACACTTTTGGAAAACTCCCATCATGTGGGAGGAATAAAATTTCAATAAAATCCCATTTTTTTTTCATAAAACGGCTGTGTGACCAGGTGAATCGGTTTCAATGGAGCGTGAAGATTCTGCGGTGACAGGCGATAATCTGCAATCTAATGAAGGTCTGCGGCGACCAGGAGGAAAAATCTGATCCTGTTCCAGCACCAGCGTTCAGGAAAAGCACGACGAATCCGCACCGAGCGAGCTGATTGCAGGACGTAATGGAACAAACAAAGCCAGCACACCTCCGTCCAGGCCCATTTCCACGCCTAAATCCTTCTCCAGCTGGAGGAATGAAGCGATCCCTGGAAGCGCAATCCTCCGGGGCTAAAGAGGAAGAAATAGGCCACGGCAAGCAATTCACTGCGGAGGAGTGTGTGCCATCGATCAGCCTGACGAAACACAGCTAAACCTTTCTCACCTGGCCAATACATCATGGAGGGCCATGGTAATTCACTCGTTCAGATCAGCCAGGCGCTCTGGGACACAAACCGACTCAGTGATGGGCCTTCATACCAGAATCATACCCCTCACCTGCGTCTGTTTTACTGCAAAAACAACTGCAGAATTATTGGCTCCCTTTAAAAAACAAAAATACAGCAAATCTATATGAATCTAACACAAATATCAATCATAATATGCTTACCTTCATAACATAGCATAAAAATGACAAATTAGAAAATTTGAAATTATTTTGAACAATGTCACAAACATTTATTCAGGTATGTTTCACAGGTGCCATTTATTCTGGAGTTAAACTTGCAATCGTAAGTAACATAGCTCTAAAAATGTGTAAAGGTTTTAAACTTAATTAACGTTTATCAATCTCGGCTGTTGAACCCAAAGCAAAAAAGAAATCAGGCAACATTTCAGAAATAAAGCTAAATAAATGTTCTTGCTGGGTTTCCTCAGGGGACTCCAGTTTCCTCCCACTTTCCAAAGACTAAGCAGATTAAGCTAATTGGTGTTTCAAAATTGAGTGAACTTGAGTGCCCTGGTGTGGACTGGCAACCAGGGGGTACCCCTAGCTCTACCCCTGGAGGCGCTACAGGATAAACACTCTTCACATGAGCAAGAGTGAGTATAATTATTTTATATTTAATTAATTTTTATAAATAACAACAAAAACAAAAACAAAAAAACAAGGTAGCTTTTTAAATTGAGCTGGATTTACTTTTTGATTGATTGTTTCTTTTTTAATTTAAAAATAAGCTTTTTATTTAGAACAAATTGGTCTAAAAGATTTACCTAAGTATACAATTAAAAAAAATTTAGCTAATATCTATCCATGTATCTATGTTAACAATGCTAATTCCGGTGGAGCAACTGGTTGCTTTACATCTCAGGGACTTTCATGTCTGTGTTTCCTTCTGGCTCTTGCTTTTAATTTCCCTTATACATTACGTGACTGTGACCAGACCCATTTGGTATCTCTCCTTCTCTTCTTCTCTTTCTCTCTCTCTCTCTCTCTCTCCCTACACATGTCGTTCCGGAGCTGCCAGTGATCCAGACCCCCCTCTATCTCCTGGACCTGTCTGTCTCGTCCTGGTGCTTCTGGTTGGAAATCTTGTCGCATGGATGCCCCATGTGGTCTGTTTGGGATGCGAGTGGTGACTGGGAATGGTTCCACTTTACCACAAAGACGGTTCTGGCCTCGGCTGATGCTGACAGCTGTTCTCTACTCTATGAGCGGTCGCTCGATAGTTCAGGACTGGAGTTTCCTACAGTCTACCCGAGTCTCCAATAACCAACTGGACTCCATATGAACTTAAACACGTCTCCTGTTATACTGAACTTCCAGCCTCCTAACACCCAGTATGAGTGCAGATCAAATCCCTGCTCTCCGTTATCACCCAGATGAGGATGGGTTCCCTGGTGAGTCCGGTTCCTCTCAGGGTTTCTTCCTATTACCATCTCAGGGAGTTTTTCCCTCAGCACCGTCGCCCTCGGCTCGTTCATCAGGGACCATCTGATCATCCTGATTCGTACGCATTCACATTTCATACAAACTTCCATATTTGGTTAAAAGCGCTACACAAATAAAATTTTATTGAATTGATTTGAATTCCAGGGTTAGCTAAACATTCTGCACAGATGCTAGTTGGGTTCTTTACAATATGGTAAAGTTAGGTAACCATTTTAATGAAAAATTTAGCTAGATTTAATAAAAAATAACTTGCTTTTGAACAATCTGAAAATGTACTGTAAGCTTCACATTGACCACAGGGGAAAAAAAACAGATAAAGAAAACTAACTTTAGCTTGTTTGCTTTTTCCACCTACTTGCTATACGTATAATTTATGCCTTACCCTGTTCATTATTTATCTATCCATCTTATAGCAAATAGTAGTTCCTGGGTTGCTTGAATGTTTTACACAGATGCTAGCACACACTGATTGATTAAACAAATGTTAATTACTGTACCAGTGATACCATTGTTAGCAATAAGGATTCAGTTTTAAAAAAAAAAGATCCTTGCTAATTAATGGCCAAATGTCATTTGGTGGCGTTGTTGTTATCATTCTAAGCCTTTGATTTGATGAAGGAACTGTTCGTTTTGCATCTGTATGATCAGAATGTTTCTGCCATCTCAGCGGACGGCCCTGAAATGATGTAGAACCTGTGCAACAGAACTAAACTCGGCATGACAGGAATGGCGAGCGATCTCACGTAGCTGAGATCAAAGCCATAAAGACATGAAGTCAGAGGAAAGAAACGTGAACCCGTCCATCACATGGACCTCATGATACATTATTCATCAAAGCTCTTAGCTCATCTTATTCACAATGAATGAGTCGACCCGTAGTGTTTGCGCTAAGTGGCAGCCTGCGTGAACCCTTCCATTGGTAGCCTTCTGGAGATCCAGTCAGGAATCCTGATGCTCTGCAAAACTTTACGCTGTGACGGCTGCTATGCTAATTAGGGTTTGGGGTTAATCTAAGTGAAGGAGCCATTTCGCAATTATACCGACAATATTACGCTCATCTCATTCACAGTAACAACCGCAGGGACGAAGAATTAACCCGAGCTCCGGGAAGCAATCTAGCATGCCGTCTATTTTATTTATTCATCTTGATTTCCACTCAGGCTGACAGCAGACCTCTGAGACTGGAGACACTTTAGCAGAAATCTGGTCAAAATCAAAATAGGGAGATTCGTCACCAGCGAAACTATACAACTATACAAATATACAGATATACAATACACTCACATAAATCAATTTAGCATTTATTTTGTTTTCGTGCAGCTCTGACGAGAACCCTGTTTAGTTTGTCACAGCTAAGTCGACATGCCACCAAGGCTAGCACATTTTCTAGCTTCAAAGAATCTGTGAGTTAATCAGCATGTAGAGTTATTTTTTTGTAGATCTCTATGGTGTGATTCCTGTCTCGTAATTTATTTGTTTACCATTTTGTGTGAAAGTGATCTAGGGTTTAATTAGCGATAGCCACTTGTTTTTTTTTTTGTTTTGTTTTGTTTTTCTTGTAAGGGTGTAACTGATGTGAGCAGATTTTTATTTATTTATTTTTTCCTGAGAAAGACTGTATTCATGGGTAATCGCTAGGTCTTTATCAGATGATATTAGCCACCATTGCTAGTTCAGGAAAAACTAGCATGTGTGGTTTTTCTACATTCATGAATACAATAAATTGAATTCTAATCCTAATGTTATATGCTAGCTAGCTTGAAAGTTAGTGATCTAATTTTGCAGGGTTAATTTTGTGGGTTATTGAACCTTTTACACTGATGCTAGTTATTGCGTTCTGATTTAAAATACAGCTAGATTTAAAAAAAAAAAAATTATAATAATCAATCAAACTCACAAATTACTGTAAATTTTATAAAACAAAAAAAAAATCATTAGGAAATATTGAGCTACTTTAAAAATAACCTAAATTTAAGCAAACAAAACATATTTTCCAATTCCAGTTCCCACTTTAGCTCAATTAATCGATGTCAACTTGATGTTTTAACATGTTTACTATCTATCTATATCAAAAGTTTATTTCCAAAAGCGGAGAAATGAAACAAAATGCGAGATTTTATAAAACAGAACTATTTATTAAAATGTTTATTTCAAATAATTTCAAAAAATAGAATAAAAAAAGGGTGTAGATGTTATATTACAAAAACTACTCACTCACTCATCATCTATACCGCTTAATCCTGTATTCAGGGTCACGGGGGGGTCTGGAGCCTATCCCAGGAGACTTCGGCACAAGGCAGGGTACACCCTGGACAAGGACAGGGTGCCAATCCATCGCAGGGCACAGACACACACACATACACACACTCATTCACACACTACAGACAATTTGGGAACGCCAATTAGCCTAACCTACATGTCTTTGGACTGTGGGAGGAAACCGGAGTACCCGGAGGAAACCCACCAAGCACGGGGAGAACATGCAAACTCCATGCACACAGAGACGGGAATCGAGCCTGGCCGGGGATTCCTGTGGCCACTACACCATCGTGCCGCCATTACAAAAACTAGATTATTATTATTTTTAAAGATGTACATTTTATTAGGCAGCACTTTTACTTGGGTCCGGGTTTGTTTCCCATCTCAGGGTCTGTGTACATGGAGGTTTCCTTCGGGTCCTCTGGTTTTCTTCCACAGTATGAAAACATGCAGCCTACAGTGTGTGAATGAGCATGTGAGTGTGTGTATGTGCACCGGCACCCAATCCAGGGTGTACCCCGCCTCATGCCCTACGTCTCCTGAGATAGGCTCCAGGCCCGACACGACCCTGTCTACAGGATAAAGTGCTATCGACGATGAGTGAATGAGTGAGTAAATATTACTAAGAAAAAAAACTTATATTAAAATTATTTAATTTCATATTTTATAAGCTAGATTTTATGACAAGAAATTAGAAATAAATATTTATAAATACACAATAACATGAACTACATTTTATGCTAATAAAATATATTTTTATTAAAAATATTTATGATTAAAATATACAAATTATTATTATTTAATTGAAGATAAAAAAAAAAGAAAAAATTACATTTAAATTAAGATTTTAAAGGCAACCTCAATTTTAGGAACCTATAATTATGCAGAAAAAAAAGTTCGTGCTTTACCATGTTTGCCATCTATCTATCTATCTATCTATCTATCTATCTATCTATCTATCTATCTATCTATCTATCTATCAAGTTAGCTCTTAATTCTCAAAAATGTTAAAGCGATTTTTTAAATATATATTTTTTAGCTTTTGTTTTAACTTTAGTCTTTGTAAACTTTGGAGTTTATCTTGGAGGCAGGGTTCAGTTAGCATAGCTACTTTACATGGATGGCCACGTTTGCTACCCACAGAATGTTGCTCCTGCATTAGTTAGCATGAGACCACAATTAAGCTAAGTAGGCTTGCATAAAGGTGTTTGATAGCTTTTAATGTGCAAACTTTTATTTGTGAAATAAGTCCCAGTGTTCTTATTAAACAAGCTATGAGCCGGAAAGTTTATGCTAGCTCCAAGTAGTTACTGCTGAGATTATAATTAGGTTTTAAGTATGATTTAAAAAAATAATAATAATAATTATATATATATATATATATATATATGTTTTATTTCTGCTTTAGAGATTCAATAAGCAAAATGTATTTACTAGCCTAATCAGTAGAGTTTGCTTCAGAACAATAAACACTCTCGCTCTAAGCACATCATCCCTTTCTCTAAATATCATTTTAATCTGACAAGAGAAAGTGACATGCCCCTGAAAGACCAATGCTAATGCTAGTTTTTTGGTTAGACTGGTTAATATATAGCAAATTTTTGGTTGTTTCTAATGCTAGTTTAGAAACTATAATTAGGGGCTAGGTTAGGTGGCTAACTATAAATGTTGCAGTGTCCAGAATTAGATTTTTACTACGATCCTAGCTCTTGAAAAAGTAAATTCATTATAGTATACTTGTTTTTACTTTAGCCTCATATTTGACCTGAATTAGCAGTTCTATTTCAATGTTACGTCTGGAATTAGCACATTCCCTAATTAGCCGGTTGAACATAAAGTTAGTTCCTGAGCTAGTCTGTTTACTATAACGCTAAAAAACACAACGTATGTCGTTTTCCTTTAGCCTCCTCCCTTCATCACTGGAAGCTGTGAGGAGTGGGTGTGTGTGTGTGTATGTGACAAGGTTTGACATTTTGAAGAACATGTTTATTTCAAACAGCCTGCAGCTAGAACTCCCATTAGCGCTCGGCACAGAGAGTGAGATTCTGGGAGAGAACGAGTCTGAGGGAAAGAGCGAGAACAGGAAAAAGGGAAAGAGGAAGAGAGAGGTGTTATGATGTCGGAGCCTTTGGGATGCGAGGAACCGAAGGTTAAACCCTCGAGTCCTCATTAGGCTTCCTGATCACACAGTGTCAGATTGACAAGGAGAGAAAGAAAAAAAACCACCAACAACAACACCAAAAAAAAAACTCTGGATGTCTTCATAGCGATTTAGCACTTCATAGGAATGTGACATCACCAGTTAGTCTGTTTACCCCAATGCTAGTTTATTTACTGTTAGGATGTGACTTTAATTAGCCTGTTAATTATAATCCTCTGTACACATGTCAAGAGTTAGCCTGCTTGTTTTTATGGTTAGGTTTTGTGGTACATTAGCATGTTTGCTCATTAATCATGTTAATAGTCAAACATTATTACTACAAGTCTACTTCCTGTAACATACAATGCTAGCTCCTGTGTTAGCTTGCTTGCTATAATGTTTTGTTTCTTACTGTATACTGCTACATTTTTGTTATGTTATTTACTGTAATGTAAAATCACATTTTAGGTTAAACTGTTTACTACAATGCTAGTTCCTAGGTCAGATTTCTAGCTGTAGTCTATATTAATACTGTGCAGTATAATTTTAGGTGTTGCGGTGGCGTCATGGTTGGTACTGTAGTCTCGCACTTCTAAGGTCAAGGGGCCGATTACCCCCTCTGGTCTGTGTGTGTGTGTGTGGAGTTTACATGTTCTTACTGCGCTTGGTGGGTTTCCTCCACTGTCTAAAGACATGCAGATTAGGCTAATTGACATTTCCAAATTCCCTGTAGTGTGTGCCCTATGATGGATTGGAAGCTTGTAAAGAGTGTACCCCAAATCCCAGGCTCCAGGCTTCCAGTGACCTTGACCTTGACCTTGACCGTTCGATCCTTCACTTTAGATTTTCCAGAGGTGGTGCGTCTCTCGAATGGCCGTGCTTAAAGACATCTGCTGTAAGTTCTCCAGCACTTTTCTCCACACATTATGGTTGGAAAAGCTTCTACCTTGGACACCAGCCACTCCCCCCCCCCGCCCCGCCCCCCTCATGCATATGCTAATCAAAATATTGTGACTTTATTAATATGGAATGAAATGGCAACTCATTCCTCTTGGAGTTGATGCCTGTGATAAAAAAAAAAAAAAAAAAAAAGGAGGTGAATAGGAAGCCTAACGAAGGCATAGTTCACATAGTTAGATAGTGTTCCACCTCAGAACCATTGAGCAGATTCTATTTAAAGATGGACAAAAACTTTTTTATTTGACTAAATTCCCAGGCTACTGATTTCTTGGCTAAATTACAACAGGTCCATTTTTCCAGTCACCACGATACACGTCCGTACTCCTAACTTGAAATTCCTCCGAACTGTTTTTATGACCTCATACAGCAAGCACAGTTATACTTCATGACAAACACTACTGACCTTTACGGCCCGAGTTAAATTTCCTCTTATGCACCACACGGTTGCTGAGCTATATTAAAAAGATTTCATGCGGCATGGCTTGCAAAAGCTCTGAGTGAATATTTTATTTTCACCTTGAACGCTTCCCTGGTTACTGAAGCTCCTCGGCAAACAGATTTCAATTAACTCGCCGTGATTAAACGCAGTGAAACGGAGCCTTTACGCTGAGATATTTGCTGAACACTCTCTCATTAACCGGCGTGGGAATACACGCGGGCCTTTCATTTACACGTTCTTCCACACATTATGATTTGAAGCCAAACGTTTCAATTAACTCCTGTTTTAAAATGCATTAAAGAAACTTTTTATATATATATATATATATATATATATATATATATATATATATATATATATATATATATATATAAATTGTGACCTCTAAGTCAAACACGTAAATAGTAAGTAAGTAAATAGCAAAGTTGAGAAGAAAAGTTAAACCACCACTCAAAAACGTTACTAATTTGAGTTGGGCAGTCAGATTTTTGGTGTCTATAATTAGATAATAAAATAACTTAGAATAACTTCTAGCTATGATTTTCACATTATACAAACTTATAGTTATATAACAGTTATGTCTCAAAAAAAATGCATTTTTAACAATTATCAAGAATCTAAACGGATTAATAAAAGGAAAAAATAAACAACATTTCCTCTTTTTGTTCTTTTTTCACATTTTTATATTGGGGCTTAAACAAGCCAATTACAGTAGATACTGTAGATATCCCCTCCCCCTATTGTGACTTCATATAAAAAGATCCCGCTTTCTCAGTGCTATCTCATTTAGATGAGGTAGATGGAGTTTGAGATATAAAAATGTTCTATCTGAGGAGGATTTCAGCTGGGGCATTAACAGGGATGCTTTGGAAAGTTTTGAGATCTGTGTTAACTTGTTAAAGAAATAGTCACATATGGGACCTTTAAAAAAAAAAAAAATATGTAGCTGTATTATTAGGGGACAACCGTAACGACTGTAAAGGCATATTTTAGAGGGAAACTTTGTTCTATCTCTGCTTGTTCCTCAACAATACCATGAGCAGTGGAACAAAACCATCCAAGAGAACAAGCATAAAATCATGCTGGAATACTGTATGTATTAAATCCTAAACCTACACTATAGACTGTAGAGTTGTGGGTGACAGCTTGGTGATACTCGGATTTGAATTCTTTTGCTCATTCACTCGGAACCTGAAACGCTGAGCCACCGATCCCCAGCCCACATCCTCCTCCATCTCCTTGGCGACTTTACATATTCGCGATATCCTCATCTTTGCGGCAGGTCTTTTGCCCGCAAGGCGACATGAAACAGTTTTCTTTTTCAGCGACATTTTCGACCTCCCACTCGGTGTCGGCGTGAGAAGTGTGAGGCCTGGTTCACTTCAGGAGTGAGTGGTGCGATCGCTCTCATAACCGCGCAATTCTATGTGTCTGGATTTCACCTGCAGCTCCATCAGGGGAGCCGTCAATCGCACGGCGCACACAAAGACAGAGGGATTTTGAAAGAGAGAAGATTTTGGGAAAAAAAAAAAAAAAAAAAAAAGAAGCCTGGCTATTAAGACGACAGTAAAAGATGTGGCTCACAGGTGTTTATTTAAAATTCACAGGTCTGCTCTGTGCAACAGCGGAGGTTCTTCGGTGTCATTCGATTATAGTTGGTGACTCCAACAATGAACAATTTCCTCCAGACACGTCATTGATCGTCTTGCGCTCATCTCTAACAGTGGCTCCAGCAACCCAAAATGACTTCCTGTGAGACTTAGATTGCAAACTCTGTTGCAAATTCCATCAACCAAAATATCGAGAAAAGAGAGAGAGAGAGAGAGAGAGAGAGCACAAGATATCGAGAAACAGGGAAAGACAGGTTTGTATAAAACACTAGACCAAGAACTCATCTGGAGAGGGCACTTCAACTCAAATGGGTGGACTGAAGCAAGGAGGGTCCCCTGGCTGACTGCAGTACAGTGTGCATGGTCCGAAGTGGACCAGATGGATTAGTCTAATCGATTGGTGTGGAAAACACGCAGGCATGTCTTTAAGGAGATCAGAAGGATGTGTCTAATTTGCCTACATGGGCGTGTCTGTAAGTGGAACACACCGGCTTAAACAGATGGGCTTGTCGAAGTAAATAGTTTAGATGGACATGTACAGTACAGTATAATTGAATCAGATAGTCATGCTGAGGGTAAATAGATTGATAGAGGTGCCTTAGAGCTTGAAAAATTAGTGGGCCTTAAAGTGAACCATAGGGATGTTTCTTGAATTGGGTCAGGTGGGCCTGTCTTAAAGAGAACAACATAAGCATGTCCAATTACAATAGAATGGTGTTTTAAAATGAACCGCGTGGCCTTTCTTTACGTACATCTGTAACTGCAATACGTCTTTATGTAGATCGGACGGGTGCATCTTTAAGGGAACCGGAAGGGTGTGACTCTAGGGCAGACGGGTGTGTTTTGAAGTAGACCAGATGGGTGTGACTTTTGTGTTTGACTAGAAGAGATGGAGGGGGGGGGGTGTCTTTAAGCGGATTAGACAGTCATGATTTTAAGCGGGACAGCTGGGTATGTCGTAAAGTAGACCAAACAGGTGTGTCTCTAAGTAGATTGGTGCCTCGTTGTGTGGACCAGACGGGTGTGTCTTTAAGTGGATGAGACTGACAGACTGGCTAGTCAAATCAGAACGACATGACTTGAAGTGATCCAGATGGGTGTGTCTTTAATTAGACCAGTCAGGTGCACATTCATGTATATCGGACGGGAACCAGACAGGTAGACCGGACGAGTGCATTTTTAATTAACCCAGAAGGGTGTGTCTGTAAGTAAACTGTAAACCCTACTGCTCAAAGTGAATCAAACATATTGAATAATATTAACTGAAATAATTACAATTAGTTTGAATGAATAAACCTTGAGGAGTATTTAGAACTTTTTGGTATTTATGAGTTTGCAGAAATGAGACTTTTCAAGTTAGCTGAACAAGTTTGATATTTTAAGCCACAGTAGCTGTCTCCTTAAAGTTCCACCAACTTAAGATCTGACATCATCAATGCACACAGAAACTGCCCACAATTTTTTATTCATTTTTTTTTTTTATCAAGATGGTCAAATGACGGATTCGCATTATGCTGTAAGTATAGTCTACAAATCTGAGGATCCTAAAGTTGATGTTTTCAACACAACATATTACTCCCAGTATTGTGTAGCTCTGTGATCTGACTGTCGACGGTTTGGTGCTATTCTGTTTTTAGGATGTTACTGCAATTAATGCATCTCATGCTGCAACTCATGCTGGATTTAATATAAAAGTGAAGTCGGCTGTTGGGCATTCATTATAAAAGATTTTTTTTTTTAAAGCTCCAGTTTAAAAAAATGCCATTGCATGTATTGTGTTTTATTGAAAGTGTTAATATTTTTTAAATAATTAAAAAAAAAACTGGTTGGTCTCTACAATTTTCTGCTCTGTTAAATAACTGAGGCAAAGGAACCTTAAATTTAACCAGCTGTTTAAGTAAATGGAAACAAACATGATCTTATGTGCAATGGTTTGCTCGGTGTGTTCGAAGATCCATTAACATCGCTGAGAACATGCAAACTCCATGCACACGGAGACAGGACTCGAGCCTGGCTGGGGATCGAACCCGGACCCTGGCGGTGCAAGGCGACAGTGCTAACCACTACACCACCGTGGCCGCCCTCCTAAATGTGTCAGTGTCCATTAAGTATATCACAGTCCTTTCTTGTTCTTAATACAAAGCAAATCAGTATATGTGAAAATAAACCAAACAAATCATAAATATAAAAAAAAAAAAAAATACCTAAACATTAATTATAGCAGTGGCATTGTAATATGAGTTGATATTAATATGCTATTTATTCCCCCCTAATAAACTGAAATTCATAAATGAAGATTCAAATTCATGAAACAGCCCTTTGACATGAACTTTCCTTAATATTCAGATTCAATTATTTGTTAGCATAGCAAAAGTTTAAAAAAAAAAAAAAAAAAAAACATTTCCCCGCATATTTCAGTTACAAATCAGGGGTCAGAGCACAGGGTTAAGGGCCTTGCTAAAGCCCTCAAGACCTCAGTGGCAGCTTGGTGGTGCTGGGGCTCGAACCTCTGACCTTCCAATCAGTAAACAAGAACGTTAACCATTTGAACCACCGCTGCCCCATAATCCTGTGTATTATTACATTTAGCCAGGAGAAAACAGCATTTATTTATTTAAAACTCATTTATAGTTTAAAAGAAGTAAACACACTGAAACTTCTTTTTTGGTAAGGGGTGAAGTGGAAATGATGGAGGTGTCTTTAAGAGGAGCAGATGGCGCATGGAAGTGGAACAAACAGGCATTTCTAAAAGTAAATCAGACGGATATGTCTAATTAGAGCAGATCAGGTGAGTGTGTTTAAGTTACACAGCTTATAGTCTAAAGGATGGTTGTATCTTAATATAAACCAGATGGAGGTGTCTGAAAGGGGATCAGATGTGTGTGACCTAGAGGAGATCAGATTGGTACGTGTTAAAGGAAATCAGATGGGTGTGTCTTAAAGTAGATCAGATGGGTGTGTCTAAGTTACACAACTAATAGTCTAAAAGATTGTTGTGTCTTAAAGTAAATCAGCTGGATGTGTTTTAAAGGAGATCAGATGGGTGTGTCTTAGAGGTGATTGAATTGACCTGTCTCAAAGAAGATCAGCTGGGTGTAGCTTAACGTGGTACAGATGGGCGTGTCTTAAAGCGGAAGAAATGAACGTGTCTAAAGTGCCACAGATGGGTGTGTCTTAAAGTGGTACAGATGGGCGTGTCTTAAGGTGGTACAGATGGGCGTGTCTTAAAGCGGAAGAAATGAACGTGTCTAAAGTGGAACAGATGGGTGTGTCTTAAGGTGGTACAGATGGGCGTGTCTTAAAGCGGAAGAAATGAACGTGTCTAAAGTGGAACAGATGGGTGTGTCTTAAGGTGGTACAGATGGGCGTGTCTTAAAGCGGAAGAAATGAACATGTCTAAAGTGGAACAGATGGGTGTGTCTTAAAGTGGTACAGATGGGCGTGTCTTAAAGCGGAAGAAATGATCGTGTCTAAATTGGTAAAGATTGGTGTGTCTTAAGGTGGTACAGATGGGCGTGTCTTAAAGCGGAAGAAATGAACGTGTCTAAAGTGGAACAGATGGGTGTGTCTTAAGGTGGTACAGATGGGCGTGTCTTAAAGCGGAAGAAATGATCGTGTCTAAATTGGTAAAGATTGGTGTGTCTTAAGGTGGTACAGATGGGCGTGTCTTAAGGTGGTACAGATGGGCGTGTCTTAAAGCGGAAGAAATGAACGTGTCTAAAGTGGAACAGATGGGTGTGTCTTAAGGTGGTACAGATGGGCGTGTCTTAAAGCGGAAGAAATGAACGTGTCTAAAGTGGAACAGATGGGTGTGTCTTAAGGTGGTACAGATGGGTGTGTCTTAAGGTGGTACAGATGGGCGTGTCTTAAAGCGGAAGAAATGAACATGTCTAAAGTGGTACAGATGGGCGTGTCTTAAAGCGGAAGAAATGAACGTGTCTAAAGTGGAACAGATGGGTGTGTCTTAAGGTGGTACAGATGGGCGTGTCTTAAAGCGGAAGAAATGAACGTGTCTAAAGTGGAACAGATGGGTGTGTCTTAAGGTGGTACAGATGGGCGTGTCTTAAAGCGGAAGAAATGATCGTGTCTAAAGTGGAACAGATGGGTGTGTCTTAAGGTGGTACAGATGGGCGTGTCTTAAAGCGGAAGAAATGAACGTGTCTAAAGTGCCACAGATGGGTGTGTCTTAAGGTGGTACAGATGGGCGTGTCTTAAAGCGGAAGAAATGAACGTGTCTAAAGTGCCACAGATGGGTGTGTCTTAAGGTGGTACAGATGGGCGTGTCTTAAAGCGGAAGAAATGATCGTGTCTAAAGTGGAACAGATGGGTGTGTCTTAAGGTGGTACAGATGGGCGTGTCTTAAAGCGGAAGAAATGAACGTGTCTAAAGTGGAACAGATGGGTGTGTCTTAAGGTGGTACAGATGGGCGTGTCTTAAAGCGGAAGAAATGAACGTGTCTAAAGTGGAACAGATGGGTGTGTCTTAAGGTGGTACAGATGGGCGTGTCTTAAAGCGGAAGAAATGAACGTGTCTAAAGTGGTACAGATGGGTGTGTCTTAAGGTGGTACAGATGGGCGTGTCTTAAGGTGGAACAAATTAAGTCTTAAAGAAGAATGGATGGACGTGTCCAGAGGAAGCCAATCTGTGAAGGTCATGTGTTCTGAAAGATTTGTCTTCAAAAAATTAGGATACCAAATAGAATGAAACATACGTCTTTAAGAGTCCGAGACGTTAAAATCCATGCCCAGTCAGAGATGATCTCCATTCCATAAATGGATCTAAAAACATGTCTGCATTTTTATTTTTGTTCTTGTAAGGAGGCAGATTTTGCTTGATGGACTGGATGGTGAGTTCTGGAACAGGAGAAACACTAAAATCTGGTCGTGAGGGTATTTTTAAGCATCTATTTATGGCACAACATATGTCGGCAATGCCGCGTACTTCAGCTCCACTCCCTAAGTCGCACTTCCTCTGGGGTGGGGGGGGGAAACAAATTAAAGACTAAGAACCCAATAAACTTGCAGGACAGCCCAAGCTTATCTGAACCTGAAGCAACATCACACACAGATGCACACACACGGTGCAGATGCAGCATCCGACCTCACAGGCACATCACAGGCGTCGCGTTGTGTGTGTGCCCAGCCATGATGCTATTAGCATAATTACAAAGCGCCTTAGCCTGTTAGTAATTAGTTCCAAACGAGCAGCCGAGGCTAAGTCACAGCCAACTGGGCGGGTGAGAAAAGATTCCTAAAATACGACACAGAGTGTTGGCCTGCAAGCCAATTAACCTCTGTGTTAATTAGAAAAAAGAGGCTTCTGTTTTAATTGGAGGAGGAATATCGGACGAGGTCACGCTCTGCCAAGGATTTGTGTGTGTATACAGTATGTGTGTGTGTGTGTGTATGTGTATACTTGCTGCCGATGCCTCAGAACTTTTATTATTTGTGAGCAAGGATAGAAAGAACAGGAACAAAGAAGGGCACTTCCAGCCTTGGTGAGCCATTTTGTCATGTGACCTTGCGAGCAAATATTCATCAGTAAGATATTTTTGTACACTGAGTGCAAAAGTTAAGAAGATTCTTTGTGAAAGCTATAGAGACTGGAGGTGGGTATTAAGGCTGATATTTATATCATCTACTGCAAAGAAGCTGCAGACTGTTGAACTGTAATTTATTTCTAGGTAACATAAATTACAAGACAAGAGAATATAAGCAACAGAACTATATTAAAAGATGAACGTAAACTGCTGCTGTTATAGAAAATGACTGAGCACCATCTGACCAATCAGGATGGAGAATTCAGTCATGCTGTGGTGATAAATTCATGAGAGGTTCTTGGGGGAAGATGTTTTGGTCTCTGCCGGTCCTTCAAGCACTGGCGTTTTAATTTTGAGCGTATTGTTGTGCTGTCACTCAGAAAAGTGCGCGTGAAGGACTGGGGGTGAGAGAGAGAGAGATATCTCTGCTGTCTGGGGAAAATAAAAATAAAAATACGCAACCTTCAGCTGCATCTCTGAGGAGTCTGAACTGTCACTAAGGAACTGAGGTTAAGCTTAGGGTTCCATCTATCACTCTAAAGTGTTGTTTATTGTTCTGGGGTTGGGGGGGGGGCGACATCCAAGCTAGAACCCTACAGAAGTTTTACATTAGGTAGAAGAAAAGGTAGAACCATAAAGAAGCCTAGAGAGTGGTGCGGTTCCAGAAACCGTAGGGTGGAACATAGCTTGCCGGAACGTAGACACCACACAACAATAACAATAAGTGTTACGTTTAGTTCCAGTGTGGGTAATTAAAGTGTTCCTTCATTAAGACCTCCATTTAATATGTATCGGGTTCCCTAAGAGGAACCAACAAACAATTCTCCAATATTAAGCACATCCTTATTAATCCTAATATCTAAAGGTCAATCTATATCTGCTTAGGGTTCTTTAGTTTCTCTGGGTAGATAAATATTCCTCAATAAGATAAACTTTCTTTAGGGAAAGTAAAACGATTTATTTACATTGTGTGTATGTGACATGGATGTCTGGCTCATTATTGATTGCTTTAAGGGCTGGAAATGTGCGCATGCTTTTATAGCTTTCTTGGGACCCCACATTGATGGATGGTTTTGACCTTATGAGGACTTTTTTTTTTTTTTTTTCCTTTGCTAAAAAACAGCAGCTTTTATTTTGAAATATATATTGATACAAATATATATAGTGAAACATAACACTGCATAACATATATTGAAACATAATGTTGTAGAACATAACATGGTGGAACCTGCCATGGTAGAACGCGCTGCAATGAAACGTAGCATATGGAAGAAGATGGTAGAAAACGATATAGAAACTTGTGAAACACAGTGGAAAATAAAAAATGGTAGAACATAAGTCATTGGAACATACAATGGAAGAACATAGTACATAACATCGAACGTAACACAACGTGGTAGAACATACCGTGGAACATAACATGGTAGAACAGTGGTAGAACATAGCACAGTGAAAACTAGTGTGGCAGAACATACAGTGAGACGGTTGAGCATATCGTGGTGGAACATAATGTGCTAGAACAGTCGGTGGAACATGGCATAGTAGAACATGACACAGTGTACGTGTAGCATAGCATTAATTAGCTACATCTATAATGCTGTCATTGACGGTCCACATAGGTTTGGTAAAACAAGTTTGTGTGTATTATGTAGGAATGTGAAGGTTTTATTGAAGGCTAACTCAAATTTAATTGGACAGATTTGTCATCATGAAGCCGTTGCATCAAACACGCGTCTCTCCTACATCCGTCATCACCTGATTGGTTGCTTGCTTTGTTGGTGTGTGTTCCACAGGGATGTTTTCCAGTTAGCTGCCACAGGAAACAGAGAAAAACCACATGCACACATCTAATTGCCTCTGCCTTCATCGCAACACTTGCGCAATACCGTAAGCCCTGGAAAAGACCACGAATAGGTTTAGTAAGCGGAGCACTCATGCCAGTAAAGCGAGCTCCTTTTTCGTTTAGTACGAAATCATGAAAGATTTCCGGGCTGATTCCCAGAAAATGTTTGAGATGGCACACATGAGCGGCGTGGCCATTTGCTCGTAATAAAACACACATGAGATCCATGTCCATAAAGAAATTGCAACGAGTTGTACGGAATAACGTTTCAGTAATATGGCCTGTTTTCTCTTTTTTCTCTCTGTGTGGGTCACACACAGCACGCTTCTGATTAGCTGCAATTCAAACATCACAGTGAACAGACAGACGTTTAAAAAAAAAAAAAAGAAAAAAAAAAGAAAAACATAATGGAGAAAACAATTACTGATATCTGACAGAGGAAAATAACTACACCTAATTGTAATGGCTAACAACAAGACGAATAAAGAGCCCGAGCTTTTCCATCATTCCTCACTAATAACACTGAATAGCACTGACTAAACTAGCCATATTTAGAATAATGAGGACCAGCTGAGTCATTATCAGGTGGAAAAAGAACACAACAACATTGTTGAAAAGTTCTGCATGTGAAAAAAGCAACAACAACAACAACAACAACAACAACAACAAAACATTTATGATGAACAACTTAACTTGGATATTTATTTGATTTGATTAATTCTCTAACAAGAATTAGTTCCAAACGATGAATCTGATTAGACTAAGCCATTCTGTGAGTGCTGATAATGGACAGTAATGGCACTAGGGTGTCTATGTATCAGTCTGTGTCCCGGGTGTTGTCCACTGGTCAGCGTGGGTGGGAGTCGGCCTGTACGGTCCGCAGTACCGAGGAGACAGCAGCTGCCTGACCACGCCCACATTCACACCCAGTCACAGAAGCGCTTTCAGCAGCAACACACATCTGATAACGTCATGATAATCGTCTTCAACAGCACGCCTCACGTCTCTGCAGTAATCGCTTCTAAGTCCTTCTGTATCGCCTCTGAACCGTCCGGGTTGTTCAGTTCACGGCTAACACCAGCTACAAAACTAACTCAATCAAACAATCAATCAATCAATCAATCAACATCTATTTCTATAGCACCTTACCGCAACCTAAGTTGAACCAAAGTGCGTCACTGTACTAAAAATGACAATAAAGTGGCAATAAAAAGAAATTATAATAATAATAATAATACAAAGACAAAATAAAACATATAATCGTAAATGAATAAATGAAATATTAAATAATAATAATAATAATAATAATACAAATGATAATACTGAATAAAACAAAATTATAAATTTATAAAATATTAAAAGCCATTCTAAATAAGTGAGTCCTTAGTTTTGCTTTAAACAGTGGGGAGTCCGTAATGTTACGTAACTCGGGTGGAATGGTGTTCCAGAGTTTAGGACCAGCCACTGCACAGGAGCGATCACCCCATTGTTTGCATCTTGACCGAGGGACCACTAGCAGGTGTTGGTTAGCAGAACGTAAAGCTCTGATTTGTTGATAAAAGCTTACTGTCTCACACAAGTAGGGAGGTGCCAGACCATTAATCGCATTAAAAACAAACATTAACAGTTTAACGGTTAGTTAGTTTCACTAGCGCACGGAGGGATATGTATTGGTGGACTAAAATAACTGGTTAAATGAGGAGAAAGAAATCATAATCTGTTGATTTGCGGAACTGTTGTATAAAAGCAATATCACACTCTAGGTCCTTCTGTTGTACTTAATATCAGCACAGATGTCATATCTTCAAGTACACAGGCTGCACCCTTGTGCTACTGAAATGTCTAGTAAAGAGCACGACCTAAACTGTGATATTGCTTAATTATATATAGAATATACAATTTCTAGTTAACAAAATTAATTACTAGCATTATGACCAGATTTCTAGATTTGAGTTCCATGCTTTTAGGAGTCACATGACGTATGGGGTTGAACACAATATGGTAAAACAGTAGAACAAGAGCAGGATGGAATGTTAGATATTAAGACATTAGATAATGATTGAAATTATAATAGAACACACACACACAGACACACACGTACAGTGGGTATAAAGATATCTGTTTCCCAGAAAAAAAGGACGAGTAGACATGATCTTCTTCAAAGTTTACTTTTGGAGATGAACTTATCTCCCAGGAAGACGAACGAGGGGAACCCGCTACGGTGCAGGTTTTGATCCCACGTTCCACTTCCCTGAAGCACATTTACATGGCTGAGGTTCATCCTTTCATCAGTATGTTAATGACGCACTGCGAGCGCACTCTCCCCCGAGTAGATAGTAGAGTCTTTTTTTATTCCTTGCTGTATCTTCCTTCCGCAGACTTACAGTGCACCGCTAACACGAATGCTAATGCTACCTAACACCTGCTCTGCATCAGAGGGTGGAATTGATTTGATATTAAAGACTTAATAAACCTTCACAATGCAGAACCACCATTATTCAGTGGAACCAGCGCTTTTGATAAAGCGGAAATATGTAGTATATCGCACAGCACCACATGCTGTAGCTACACGTTATACATTATTAGCACTGTTACAGGCTCATTTTGATTTCCTAAAACTAAATATTAATCATTCAATTACTTCCCAGTTACACAGTTACTTACAATCACAGTTTGTTTGTGGAGCAGAACGATAACGTTAGCTCGACATTGTTAGCAATATGCTATTTCCATTCTTTAGACAAAGAATGTAACAATGCAAGCCAGGTGCTAATTCCTTCTCCTGACTAAAAACCTAAGCTAGGTTTGAGAATAGACCATAGCATGATGAAACGTTCGTCCAACTGAACAATACTTGTGTTTATCCAATTACATGCATTTTTTTTGTATGTTGTTAGCGAGGAGCTAATCAAAATCCTCTGGCTGAAGCAAGACCTGTCTTTTTTTTTTTTTCGTTGACAGAAGCAACCTTGGCAATGTCGGTCAAAGTGATTCTCAGAGAAGGTTTTTCAGAGTGAAAGAAAACAAACAAATGAGAAATGTTCTGTGAGGAAAAAAAATAAAACACCAGCTTCTAATAATCATTCTCATTTCCTGGTGCATTTACCTTTGTAGCGAAATGGAGCCTATTGAGCTTTTTGTATTAGTCCTGTCCGAATATAGCGTGTACCGTAGATGCGCTCGAGGTAGATATTTATTCATTCCCCTCTGATTGATTTTACCTCAGCTCAGCAATCATCAGCCACTTTCTCGACTCTCTCATACTGTCCTCGTTTTTTTTTTTTTGTTTGTTTTTTTTATACTCAGGAACATAAATGTAAAAATCTGAAATATACCTGAGAGATGTCGGCCAGAAGCGATGCAGTTATTACTGAAGTCCTTGGTTCATTATGTTTCTCTGGTAACCCTCTCTGACTGGAGAGCGACTGGCAGAATTTTTTTTTTCCTCCGTTATGCTAACGAGATTCAGGGCTTCCATAGCGAGCACGGCTGTTAAAACCTGTACTGAATTTGGGGTTTAGAGTAAGAACAAGTGTGTGTGTGTGTGTGTGTGTGTATCTGTTTGTGTTTGTCTTTGCTAACACCTCCCACTCAATGTGTTAATCAGATTAAAGAGATTTAAGGAGCTGTTTTGGAATTTTGCCATTTTTTGTTAAAGAATTGTTGTTTTTGTATAGAAATACAGTTCTGTGTTAGGTAGATATTTTTGTTAGGTTAGTTCAGATTTAAACTGTAATCTGTACACATAAGGTACGTCAGGCACTTGCCCCAGCTTTAGGCTCAAAATAGATCATTAGGTAGAGGTAGAGAGATTACACAGTACTATATTATTTACTATAAAGTACCTCAGGCATCTAAATGCCCTGTCGTAAGAATTTTCAACTTACCCGAAATTTTGCGGGGAAAAAAAAAAAAAAAAAAATAATGGATTTTTGGCATATATCTTTTTTTTTTTTCTTTTTTTTTTTTGTGAAAGATTTAGTGAAGCCATAGCACCATGGGAGAAAAGGAAGCCACTTTGAGTTTTGTTTTTAAAGCAGTTGGTGCCAAGAAGAAGAATAAATGTATGGATTGGATTATCTGCATTTACATAATTCCCTATTTGCCTAAAATGCCTACGAAACTAACCTTAAAGAATTTCCACTGTATTAGGGAATTTGTATATTTACCTAGTAGTTGTTAGCAGTGTGCTATTTCCATTCTTTAGACTAAGAGAGCGTGAAAAGCCTAGCCAAGTGTGTCTACATATGTCCTTTTTTTTTTTTTTTTTTTTTGTTAGTTTTTGTTTGTTTTTTGCAATGCTAAATAATGAAATGGTAGATTGAGAAGTTTCATCTTCCTAAAAACATATAAAACATTTATATGTTTAAAAGCTAGCTAGAAACAAAACATAAGCAGGAAAATGTAGCAGACGTTTTTCAGCTAGAAAAAAAACAAACAAAAAAAACAGAAGCTAGCAAGTTCTCATAGCATCATTTACTACGAGATTAACGCTAGCTAAAATTTACCTCAGCACAGGTGAAAAGAAATTAAATATACAGTTTACTAAAAACAGATGAATTATAATGTTTTAGAAAATGAATGAAAAACATAAACAAAAGGAATCTGAACAGAAAGGAAGAGAACCTAGCGAATTAACCTAGCTTCTAAGCCATGTATAAGATCTTGTTTATTAAAGAAAAACCTATACACCTGCATCGAAATATATTTCCGTAACAAACCATTTGTGTCTACATTGTCAGCAAGGTGATATTTCTATCTATATCCCGTACAATACTTCCTTGATGTTGTATGCAGGTAACCAGTGACCAGCGTGCGCCAGGGTGAACGACATGAAATATTAAATGCTTTATTATAAACTAGATTGAACTTTGTGTTCCATGATTTGGAGCATAACTGCCATGAGGACGTTTACTGAAGGCCAGGCTCAGCTATGATGCTCGGTAAGTAAGGCGCACAGTATTAAGTGCTTCTTGACTTGCTGGTGGGTCTGTCAGGACGCAACCCCTTCATAATTCGAGGGCCATCTGTAGTTTATTCTCAGCAGAGCAAGAACAATAACACTGCAGCAAAAGGCAGGGTTTATATTCATCCTGTATTTACTTCTCTTCCTCCCTCTCCACCCTGAGATGACTCTAAACGTGTAAAGAGCATGTGATCTTATTTCAGCCGGAGCATCGAACTGGGTTACTGCAGTGCGAAACGGCCAAAAACCAGCAAGCTCTGAGGCAGAAAATCCCTCCCGAGTAACTCCACTGACCAGGAGTCACACACACACACACATGCATACACACAGACTGGGCAGATCCTCTGGTGTGTTATTGGATTAGCGCTGGAGAAGTTGAGGAATGTGTGTGCATGTGAAAAAGAGACAAGAAAAGACTTCCTGTGGGGGTTTTTGGTCTTAACTGGCTTAGATTAAATTAGCTGAGCCTGCAGTCATGTCCAGGCCAGATAAACCCAGACAGACAGACAGAAAGAGGTGGCATACTGTAACTCTCCACCAGTTCAGAAGTTACGACAAGCGTCCTTCTCCTGTCTCTAATGAGATATTAAATATACAGAACATACAGTAGTAGTAAAACAGTAACAACAAGAAGACGCAATGTATCTGTTCCTCACAGAACATCGCAAGCTTCTTTTGGACTGACCAATAAGAAACGAACTCCATTATATTTAATATAAATTTCCCCTGTGCGTTTTGAGATAATCCTGTTGCCTACTCATTTTGGAATTTGTTATATTTTGCGCTCACAGATGGACAGGAACAAAGGCCACACCCACTTCTTCATTGAGCATGATGGGCATACCTGAGAGACCACACCACCTTCACTGGTTCTGACACACACCTTCACGGTCAGCCTACTGTATTATACAAACGAGCATACAGTAGACGTCGCACAACCTTGTGGTAGCGTCAAGGGCAAGGATGCCAATTCTTTTTTTTTTTTTTTTTTTTTTTGGATTTTTCCCCGATTTTCTCCCTAATTTAGTCGTGTCCAATTCCTCCCCGTCACTAGGGGGCTCCCACATTAAGGCTACTACTACCACTCAGCCGGGAGGGCCGAAGACTATCACGTGTTTCCTCCGAACCACGTGACGCCAGCCGACCGCATCTTTTCGAACTGCTCGCTCGCGCACCTTTGGGGGCGGCGTAACACACTCGGAGGACAGCGCTATCCGCTCCCTCCGTTGCGCGAGCTCACAGACGCCCCTGATTGGCTGTAGAGCCGTGATTAATGTGGGAGCACTAAGTACCTCTCATCCCTCCCCTCTGAGAGAGCTCGGCCAATCAGCTCTCTCTAGACCTCCGGCTGCGAGAGGTTACAGCACCACCCGGGATTCGAACTGGCGATCTCCGGATGATAGGGCGAGCGCTTTAACCACTGCGCCACTCGGAGGCGCAAAGGATGCCAATTCTGACTCATTTTCTGTGCATGATGGGTATCGAGGTGACACACCGCGCTCTGAGTGTGATCAGATCGGAGGCCACACTCTATTCTCTGAAACCTAACCTAACACTTTACCTCATCTAACTGAGTTTGTAAAGTGTCTGTGCTCTCTGACCATCACATCATTATCTCTGATCGTCACCCCACTGCACCTCCGTTACAGTAATCAAACACCTACTGCAACGTTCACACTGAGACAATCAGAGCCGTACAGTCTTACTGATTACATACTTTACACTAATCAAGGGCCCTTTTTTTTCCAGACTAACGAGTGTGTGTGTTTGTGTGCATGCGAGCCAGTGAGTGAGTGAGTGAGTAACAGCTCTAAGTGGAAAAGAAAGTGTGGACGTTTCGCATTTCTTTGAATCTTAACGCTCATCTCATCGAAAAATCCGTAACTGCAGCCATCAAATGTGTGTAGCATTTATATGATTGTTTTGTTGTGGTGTAGTGGTTAGCACTGTCGCCTTGCACCGCCAGGGTCCGGGTTCGATTCCCGGGCCAGGCTCGATTCCCGTCTCTGTGTGCATGGAGTTTGCATGTTCTCCCCGTGCTTGGTGGGTTTCCTCCGGGTCCTCCAGTTTCCTCCCACAGTCCAAAGGCATGCAGGTTAGGTTAATTGGCATTCCCAAATTGGCCGTAGTGTGTGTGTATGTGTGTCTGTGCCCTGCGATGGATTGGCATTCTGTCCAGGTGTACCCCGCCTCATGCCCTAAGTCTCCTGGGATAGGCTCCAGGCCCACCGTGACCCTGAATGCAGGATAAAGCGGTATAGATGATGAGTGAGTGAGGGTTAGTTAATTCATCTTGTATAGTCTACTGCTTATCCTGTGTACAGATGGTGGCGCTTGTCCCAGGAAACTTGGGACACGAGGCGTGGTACACCTTTGACAGGGTGCCCATCCATTGCAGAGTACACACACACAATGGGAGATTTGGGAACGCCAATTAAGACTCGCACGTCTATGGACTGTGGGAGGAGTACCCGGTGGAACCCACCAACTTTAGGGAGAACTTGTAAACTCCATGCACCATCGAACTCATGTCCTGTAAGTGCAAGGCCATGGTGCTAACCAGTAGGCCCTGCCACTCATCAAGGAGAGTTGCATCTCTGCGTCTAAATGCAAACAGCAGCATCATTTGGACAGGGCCGAGAGTGTTTATGTACACTCTGCCACAACTGCTGGTCCCCTGTTTCCTGTTTAAAAGCCAATTTGTCATGCAGAACTGCAGGCAAAACCTGGAGACGAGCTGAAAAAGTAAACAGCAATAAAGAAATGCCAATCGAATGAAGCAATCGATCGTGATGACAGGCAGAGGATCCGCTGGCCTGAGAGGGGTGACTAAAGGAAATGATCCGTTATGGATTTGCCATTAAGCGCAGAGTCTCCAGGAGACACTGCGGTTATTAATCGAGCTTTAATTTCGTTAATTAAGGTTCAATTCAGCTCCAGGGGAAAGGCATTTAGGATATAGATCCTGACATTTTAGCCACAAAAGAAGCAATTTTTTTTTTTTCTTTTTGGACATGGTTTATGAAGTCTCTTTCTGCTGCTCTCTCATTCTCTCATACATACATACGTTTTTGTCTTAGCAACTTTGTGAGGACCTTGGGAATTGTTATGTATCCTGGGGACCGAATGATCAAAACAGTCAGATTGAAGGAATTTTGTCCCCACAAAGATATATAAACATTCACTCCTACACACACACACACACACACACACACACACACACACACATTTGTGTTAGTTCAACTTATCATTCCAAGCTCTATCGACAACAGGGCAAAGAGTTGAATTAAAAACGTTCTCTCTGTCTTTCCCTCTCCGCTAGAAAAATAAACTTAAGTCTGAAAGCTCCAGACAGAGCGAATAATGAAATTCTGGAGGGGTTTCATCTGGATGCTCACCTCTCTCACACACTCACACACACACACACACACACAAAGGCGTACAGAAGGTGGTCGACTTGTTTAAGCAGAGAAAAGGAACTCATCTGTGTATATACACACACACACACACACACACACACACACACACACACTCAAACACACACACACACTTCCATGCCCACTATGCAACGTGACTGCCATATGGTTCACCAGCATTATCCCAGGCCCACACAGAGCTCTGCAATATTTTTACGCACACACACACACACACACACACACACACACACACACACACACACACACAGATAGACACTATGCAAACAGCATAAGCCTGAGGAAAGAAAATGAAATTAGGGCTTATCTCCAACAAAATGAGACTTAAGTGTGTTTGCTCAAACCCAGGACCAGTGCTAATCATCTTTACATCATATGCATGAAGTACATGTTCGAGATGTTTCTCCAGACACTACTTAGAATAAAAATAAAAAAAAAAGAAGAAGAAGAAGAATGAAAAAAATAAAAAATAAAAAAACCAGTGCCTGTCTGTAAAATCCTCAGGATCTTCTCTGTCTGGTCTGCGTCTGGTGTGTGTGGATGAGATGTCTTTGGCTACCTGCACCACCAACTTATCATCACTTCCTGCTAGTAATTACAAAACATTGGGGTTACGTTCATGTCAGCGCTGAGCTATGAAACAAATGTCAACATCTAAGGTTTAGACACAACACCCAAAAAGAGGTTATAAGAACATTCTGTGCTGGAAGGTTTTGTTACAACAAAGGTAGTTTTCTATCAGAGGAGGTTTCAGGTATAAACCATTTACAAAAAAGTGAGGACTTAATACTTATATAATAAATTTGTTTCTTATTCTCTACAACGCTTATCCTGTACAGGGTCCCGGGAGGCCGGGAGCCTATCCCAGGTCCGGGGTAGACACTTTGAACAATTTGTAAATACCAACTAGATTAACCTGCATGCCTTTGGTTCTGGAGTACTTGGAGGAAACCCACCAAACACAGGGAGAACATGCAAACTCTACACACGCACAGACCATCAGTGACAGCCTAATTAGACACAGATTTGTGTGGGATGATGCAACCAATGGCTAACCAATGGCTAATGACCAAACTCACACAGACCCAAAGGCAACCCTTGATCCTTTGGCCACAGCACGACATTTTTTTTAGGTTAACTAAATTTTAAAATATCCCTGCACATAGCTAGTTCAAATGAAAGTTTTATTTGTCAAATACAGTCATGCACAGTGAAATGCTGGTATACGGAAAAATAAAGTATTCAAATAAGGAATATAAAATGTGAAATAAGAATATAATGAAAATTATACAAATATAGAAAACGTTTAGCTGTAAATGTTTTTTAAAATTTGCAATACGTACAAGTGATAAAATAGAATTGAAATGGAATCGGCAATGTCCAGTCACGAGTAGAACAATGTGCAACGTTCCGGGTGTGCAAAATGTAGACTGTGTGCAAATGTGTGCTAAATGTGCAACGTGATGAGTTGCGTATGATTACAGCTAAAGGGTTTGCCCAGGAACCTTGGAGCCAAAATTGAGGTTTCAGGGTCAGTCAGGAAACAGGTGTTTCTAGTGTCAAGTGTGTTGTGAAAACAAAAGCTAAAAACAAACAAACAACAAAAAAAAAAAACATGGATAAAGAATATTTATTTAGCTAAGAAGAAAGTCTTTTATGTAAGCTTCCTTAATCTTCTCTTGTCGTTAGCATGGATGTTAGCATTGTTAGCTGATAAAATGCATGTTCTCAATATATATATATATATATATATATATATATATATATATATATAAATGGGCTAAACGGCCCCACAATTGCGGGGATCTGTATGAAACTGGCAGGTGATTGATAGCATAAAAAACGAGGGTGGAAGGGTGGAGTTTATTAGTTATTCGGTCACAAATGGAGGTAAAAATAAAATAAGACTGGCTTCACCACATACACTCATCACAGAATCTTGATATCAAGTAAAAGTGTCTTAATCTCGGCTCATTTAAAAACCAATGCCGTTTTCTATCTAGCCAGCTCGCATGATGCGGTACGAGACGAAACTCTCAGGGCGCGGTTTCAGTAATGGAGTCGTTTAATTAGGCATTTAATTATGAGTCAAGTGTGTGGAGTCAAGAACTTCTGAGTAACTCCCCAGACTGTCTGAGCTTCAAAGCTATTCACAGTTGCCAAAGCCTGTGGCTTATTAGCCAAGTCATAGCAAAGCCAAAGGAAAAAAAAAAAAAAAATTAATTCAACCATCACAATATTACAAAGTGTGTGTGTGTTGTCTTTAATTTTATCTTCCCATTCCGCTCTCCATCTCTTGGGGTTGCTCACAGCCAGCCTTCTTCTCAGGCCGCCTGCAACCCGCAGCCATTTTGGATCAAAGCTAACACGCAGTTGCAATCTGAGGCTTGCACAAGGCTCAGCGTTCCAATCCATCTCTCAAGGGTAGCTTGAAATTTGTATTTCTTTTTTTTTTTTTGGTCCGTTTTCCTTTGGCACTTAGAACACCTGAGCCAGCTTATCAGTGTTCCACAGCCTGTAAGAACCTCAAGGGTTTGCCCAGGAACCTTGGAGCCAAAATAAAGGTTTCAGGGTCAGTCAGGAAACAGGTGTTTCTAGTGTCAAGTGTGTTGTCCAAAAAGCTGGTAACTTTTTTACAATGTTAAAAAAAACTAAACAAAAAAAAAAACATAGATGAAGAATATTTATTTAGCTAAGAAGAAAGTCTTTCATGTAATCTTCCTTAATCTTCTCTGGTCATTAGCATTGTTAGCTGATGAAGGGTAAGTTCTCAATATTAAAAAAAAAAAAAAATGGGCTAAACGGCCCCACAATTGCGGGGATCTGTATGAAACTGGCAGGTGATTGATAGCATAAAAAACCAGGATGGAAGGGTGGAGTTTATTAGTTCCTCCAAAGTGTACAATACCACCACAACAAAGAAAGAAATCAAATGGAAGCCAATTCCCTCAGCGGATTGGTTCAGCCCCCATCATTCTCTCTCTCTCTCTCTCCGACACACACAGACACACATATGCACAGTGAGTAATGTTCACTGAGATGGAAATGTCTTCGGTGAGATGTCTTTTCCTGCTCCATTAAAGTCAATTTAAGATAAAAGGTATGTGTGTGTGTGTGTGTGTGTGTGTGTATGTGTGTGTGTGTGTGTGTTCCATGGTACTACCAAAAAAACACGCATTTCCAGTCTCCGTCTCAGGCAACAAAGAAGACAAGCACTTACTCTGCTTCTCTCATGTAGCCGTTTTAGACCCATCTCCCTCCATCTCCCATATCTGGCATTAACGCAGCGCACTGTGTATCCTTTTTGCCTTGAGCCTTTTATTTGCTGTCTCCATGGAAGAGCTTTGAGAGGAACTTTAAGTTCTTTCTTCTTTTGTATTCTGTATTACTTTGCATCATACTTTTTCTGTTTTTTTTTTTTTTTTCTTCCTCAGATTTTGCCTATTTATAGAAATCAAGGCAGCATAGTGACACAGGGGTTAGTGTTGCTGCTTTACAGCTTCAGGGTCCGGTTTTGAGTCTGATCGTCAGATTCTTTAGTTTTCTACCCACTCCTACAAACATTTCACGAGGGTGGATTGGCCATGATGAATTGCCCCTTTGGGAAATAAGAAATGAGTGATGGCTTGGTACCCCATCCCAGCATGTACTCCTACAGTATCATGGACCCTTTGGTTGGCTCTGGATCCACTGCCAACCTCACCTGGACAAAGATGCCAATTGATGATGAATTAAGGAGAAACAAGAATCAGATAAGGGTTCAAAAACCAAAACTCTCAAAGGCCATGCACCAGCTACAAGAAGATTATAAGTTTAAAGCCCACGGTTTCCAGAAGTCCATTGGGATCTTTGCCAGTCTTTAAACAAGGATCTTAATGATCTGCGATTCAAAGATGCTTTGGATAAGTAGTTCGACCTTACCAAGTAGATCATGATCTCCTAACAAAAAGTCAGTTACAATTTATGGTTCAAGTGTAACTGAGAGGAAGATGGAGGTGGCGTGTAGACAAAACAACTTGTGCTGCAGAACAATGTTTGGAAGTTGCCCAAGTGGTTGCTGAGGTTGCTACAAAAGAACCTGAGGGATGCTTCTAACTGGAATCTTCAGCAAGAATGCAGAATATACAGTATCTGAGCACACCAATATTACACCAGTCTCACCAGGGACGCACCGATAAATAAATGAATAAACAAATAAATGCAATTAAATAAATAAAAGTATCAGTCATAATGTATTGTTTTGTTTTAATCTTTCCACCCTTGTTTTGCTTGAACGGTTCCTTTTAATCATCAAATGAAAAAGGGCAGTGATGAAACCACTGAGCTTGTAGCAGTGGAGATTAAAATCATGTAAATGTCTGCAACAAGGCTGGAAGTGAATCATGTTGATGTCAAAGCTTAGCGTACTTGTTATTCTGGTATTTGAAATGAAAAGACTAAAGAATGATTATTGTGTATTTAGAACGTGTATGAAAGACAGAAAGGTCCGAATGATAGAGATTCTAAGAGAAGATGTGAAGGCAGAATGTGGGTCATTCTGACCTGAAATACCATCCATTTATTATCTTTACTGCTTATGTAGGGTGTAGTGTCTTGGAGTGTCTCCAAGGGGCTTGGAGCCTATCCTGGGGCATTCAGGGCACAAGACACGGTACATCCTGGTTGGGGTGCTAACCATACAGTAGCATGGCCCAAGCATACATGCTCACACAGCCAGTCTTATACTATGGGCGATTTGGAAACGCCAATCAGTCTTTACAGGGAGAACATGCAATCTTTATGCCCCCAGAGCAGAAGCCAGATTCAAACGCCCAACCCTGGAGCTGAGAGACAATACTAACAATACTAACCACTGAACCACCATGGCGACCTGACAAAAAAGTTAATAGGACATTGACTAGTTATTAAATACTGGGCATTTAAATGTTACCATCTCTCAGAATTTCTTGGTTGTGTTTCAGCAATGTCAGGAATACTAGAATTGCCTACAGTTCTGTTTCAGAGGACCTGTAGACTGTCCCTGGAGGACTGGTTGAGATGCAGGCAAAGGTGTTGCTTGTCAACAGGCAAGGCAGGAACTTGCTTGGGACCCCAGGCCAGTAAGGGGCCTCCAAGGTCTAACAAACCCATTTATTATTTATAAGATAATGGTATGAATGTCTATCCAAAAACACCTCTAGGCACAGGAATAATGAATACACCTTGGACGGAATGTGCCGACCCATTGACACTTATTGACAAATTGATAGAAGCCACTTTTCGGGAGGTATGGGTATACTGGAGAATCTGGAGGAAACCCACATGTTTATGGAGACAACATGGGACACTTTACAATGACAGTAACCCAAGCTCATGATTAACCCAGTGGTCCTTAAGATTTGAGGCAGCAGCTTCCTCTATATAGAACAAGCTTGCTTTGAATAAAAAGTGTCACAAAATTGAAATGATTCAGTACAAATGTTTTTCTTAAGTTGTTTTTTTTTTTTTTTGGTGCCATTTTCCTGAACAGCATCCATGATGGCGATAGTGAAAAGGTGATCAAATTAACCACAGATGAATCTGGCCATTTTCAAGGTTATAACGAAGTACTTTCTTTTTTCTTCTCATTGTATAACCATTATATTACATGTATAACAACAAATTCCTACAAAAAGGAAAACCAAAAGGTTAACAGACTTGCCGATGCCAAGGACGATCTACGGCTGATCGGTTCAACTTTGCAAGAACTCAATTCCACTCTAAAGCAGATGATGATTCTTTTTTCGAAGATTGAAATACACACTAATTGAGTACTGATTACTTCATCAAGGCAAAAACAATGTTCTTAAAATAACCCTAGCTTAAAAAAAACATGCATTATAGCATGTCTAATTTGCACTGTTGCTGCAATAACGGAGAAGCATAGCCAGTGGGCATCATGCGTTCGGTTGTAATTATGATCCTGTTGCGTTGTCGGATTTGCCACAAGAGTCATCAATCTCATGCAGTGATGTGCAATGCACTGCCTCAAGCAAAAGTCTAATCATCTAGATTTTTTTTTTTTTTTTTACTAACTTACTCAGCAATAAGCCAGCCATGCCCTATAACAGATTGCTGAAGTCGAAGTCAGACTGTGCTATACTGTTTGACTGCGAAAGGAGCATGTTCTCCACCTGGCCACTTGGCAACGACATTTAAAAAGCTCAGCCATGTGTTGGAAATTATCTGTACATCAAGTAAGTGATCGCCTTTTTTTTTTTTTTTTTTTTTTTTCAAGTGATGCACATGAATTCCTCAAAACAGTGATCTTATGATGATGTGTGTGCAATCTTTTATTCAAATAAAGTTTGTAAAGTCTGTGCGAAGGTGTGATGTGAAATTGCCTGACTCTTAATCTTGCCTTAGTCTTGCCTCTTTTCTGTTGTGTTATTTATAAATGCAGTGTATTAAAGTGTGATGTGAATTCATACGCTGTTATGCGGCTCATACTTGGTTGTGGGATGCCAGACCTGTCTCCAGTTTCCTGCAAAGATGTGCCTGCAGCTAAAACCCCTAGGCTAGAAAAGACTTACATGTACATGGGGGTGCTACTGCTGGGTTTTTTAGCTTCTCCCCGAAAACGGAACAAATGATATCAACTGGTAAGCCATTCATTATTTCCAACAAAAAATGGATTACATGAGCCCTGTAAACATGTTTCCAGTGCAAAGCTCTGTGTGCCAAATCTTTACGGTAAAGCCTGGTGTTGTTCGCCACCCCAAACAAATCTATAGAGTGCGTCTTTTAAATATGTCATTTGAATTTACCAACCAATCAGGGTCATGTGTTATCCTTAACCTGAGCATTAAAGTCAGTCAGTAGCAGTTTTGGGTGTAACGCGTAATCTAGGGTTAGGGTTATTAACATTGATTCCGTTATTGTGTGTGTATGAAAGACGTCCTACAAGCCCCAGCCCTGATAAGCCCCCCCCCCCCCCCCCCCCCGTTATTCCTTCTGTTATACCCCTATCTCACCTATGCAGTTTGACTCGCGGTGAGAAGAGGTGTTAGGCACTATGAGCTGCTTTGAGTGACCGCCTGATGTTCCACGAAATTCCGTAAGGTCTGCGAGGACCGATGCGTGGAAAGATGGAAATGTAATCACAGCGCCAAAACTTGCAGTGAATCATGATGAGTACTTACTGCCACCCTAATGCGTAAGTGAGATAGAGGTATTAGTACAGAATGTGCGCTTTTTCCCGTGAAAGGCCGCAATTCGTCTCGCACAGTGCCGCTGAATCCCACAAGCACCATTTAAGAATTTAAATAAATGTGTTGTGCTTCACTGAACATCTGCCAGATGGCGCATGGAAGGTCTTTATCTAAAAGCCAGACCAAGTACAATGAAGAATTGTGTATAATTAGTTAGTTACAATAATAATAATAATAATAATAATAAAAAAATTCACAGCACTACTACTACTACTACTACTACTAATAATAATACTGAATGGAGAAAGCGCAGTCAAAGAAGTATCGTCATTGAAGGAGAGAAGAAAATGAATAAATAAATATCAGTATTTACAGTTTGAGCTCGACACGTTTATGAGCTCTATGTCGCTTGGTGTCAATGGACGCCTAAGAGAGATTAACACATTTTTTCGGCTTCAGTAGACACACAATACCTCAGATTGAAACACAACTGCCCCCTACAGGTAACGTACATCATGTTCACAGCCCCCAGCGTGCTGCCGCGGCAGCTCGCAAGATCCCTCTTCTCGAAATGTGCGTTCCCAACGGCCAGATCTGTAGTTAACAGATTACGGGCCAAACTTCACTGAGTGATGATGGTAGAACAATTATAAAGGTCTTGACTAAAGCAAAATGCATGAGGAAGCAGAAAGAAGTTTTTATTTTCTGCAATGGAAAAAGTACTCGAACAACTTACTTTATCAGAACGTAATGTAACTGATTACTTTTTAATAGCTGTAATTTTGCAATGTAATTAATTACTTTAAAAGTAACGTCCCCCAACACTGGCCATCACCTAATATCACCAATATGGTTAATGATTTGTACATTGGGAGCTCATGATAATCATTTTACTTGCTATTACATTTTTCTACCACTAGGTAGAAAGGAAAACATTCACTCACTCACTCACTCACTCACTCACTCAATCATCTATATTGCTTTACCCTGGAGGGCCTGGAGCCTATCCCAGGAGACATAGGCCACAAGGCGGGGTACACCCTGGACAGGGTGCCAATCCATCGCAGAGCACACACACACATAACTCACTCACAAACTCATTCATATTCTATGGGCAATTTGAATGCTCTATGCGGCAACACCAGTTAGCCTAATCTGCAGGTCTTTGGACTGTGGGAGGAAACCGGAGAACCCGGAGAAAACCCACCAAGAACATGCAAATTCCATGCACACAAAGATGAGACTTGAACCTGGATCCTGGAGGTGCATGGTGACAGTGCTAACCACTACACCACTGGGCCGCCAAAAGGAAAACACATTCCACAGCATATGTAAAAAACATAGAAACACTTGTTTAATTTCTTACAATCTATATGTGGAAACAGACATAACACATGCATATGTGTACCCATACTGTATTTGATTAATAAGTACCATGATACAGACTATGATTAAGGGCAAGAGAACCATTAACCACCAGTCTTAACCAAATCTGGTGAAGCATAGTTAAAAATTTTTTTTTTTTTAAGTCAAAATAGTCAATCATGAAATTTGAACCCAATAAACCCTAGATGTCAGTAGGTTAAATGGTTAAATCTAGCGGATTGACCATTTTGGTTTTAATTCAGATGTCTTTTGAAGTGACCTTAAATCCACAGGTCCAAACTTAATTAGGTGGTTAAGGTAAATATGTTTTTTAAATCAGAAAATATTGAAAACATATTTTGGACTAATTCTCTCTACGTCTTTGGGAGGACCTGGTCGACATCTCAGAAATTGATGTACAGTAGGTCGGACACCTTTTATATGAAAAACATTTACTCGCAAGATGAGAGGCAGAATTAGACCTCATAACTTTGTATCCTTAATTTGAAAACGTTGACACCTGGGAAAAGTACTGCTGAGAGGTGTACCTGAGTCTTTTATGTAGGTTCAAATGTTTGGTAAGTTTAGCTTAGATTCTCCCGAGTAACATTTCGTAAATTTACCAAATGTTCCTTGTCATAGTCTTAAGTAAACGCCATTCGTAATAAAAATTTTAAATTGCAACTGCTTTGTGGTGGCTTTAGATAGAACGGCAGCTGGGCTCGGCTCCAGATGTGCAGAAACCCCCGACAGATGCTTTTCTTGGTCTGTGTTTGTGTCTGTTTAAAATAAGATGGGAGAAATGCAGTTAAAGAGGTGGTCCAAGGATGTGCAGGTGCATTTGTGTTTGTAAATTGAATGCAATGAGAAAGCTTGTTTTTTTGTTGTTGTTGTTCGGAGTGTGTAGTCAGCGAGGAGGATCAGCAGATGTTCAGGTTGTGAGTGTATGCACATTTTCAGACTCTCGGCGTGAAAAAGGCTATCCTGAGTGTGATACAGCATGGCCCTGAGGAAGCAGCAAGATGAAAGCAAGAGCTTTAATTGAATCACATTACCACACTGGGGGTACATGTGTGTTTAAAAAAAAAAAAAAAAAAAAAAAACTCTCTTTACTGTGGATTTTCTTTTGTGAGGTTTTCATTTTCGGACAGGAATTTTAACTAGCTTTCTTATTTTATTAGCTAGCTTCACAAGTCCAGACGTTTCGCCTCTTTAATGTAATTACCCGGATGCATTAATTTTACTTGAATAAATACTCTTATCTAGCAAAAAAGGTGTTATCCTTTAGTTGTACTAAACTTTGTAGCTAGATACGAACATTCTCCAAACAAATCACACTCTTGGTGTTAGCAGTATCTGAATCGCATACAACTTAGCGTATACTCTTAGTGTGCGGCTTAGTTAAGTTGACACTGAAATATTTATTTCCAGCTAGCAGTTCAATAGGTTCATTCACAAATTTAACTAGCATTAACACAGATCAGCTAGCTAGGTGGAAGATAAGACTCTATTTACGATGGTAGCTACAGCTAAGCTTCGATTCACCCGTTTAATTCTGGGACGCGATTTAACGCCTCCAGCTTTAATAGTTAAGAAGTGGCTAATGTTGTTTTTTGATAGCAGAGAACACTCTGAACTAGGTACTGTAAGTAAAACCAAACATTTACTACTAACCCTTTAGAAATCCTAGCTAGCTTTGTAGACACAGGTTTGCAAACAAGATTACTAGCAGGTTGTGAACTTTTACACTTTCACAGGCTGCTGTCATTTTACAGCATCTTAGTTTAAGAACATGTTGAACTATTTATTGCCCACTAATAGTGAGTTAGTTGTGATAGCTCGGAGCTCTTAGCTAGCCAGGTGGAAAACAAAGTTTCATTAAAAGACAATACTTTTCGTTAGATTGAAATATAACTAGTATAACTAGTCTTAGCTACTGTAGGTTAATGTAATCGCTAGTTAGCGAAACCAAAGGTTTATTATTTCCATATTCCACTTTTAAACATGCTTTTAGTTTTAAAAAAAGAATCAAGCATCATTGTAGCTGAACATTTTATGATGCATTGAGAACCAGACACACACTCAGCGGCACACAAATACACACACGCGTTAATTTCCTTAGCTAATTTCATCCACATGCTTTCTCCATCCGTAATTTCCTACAAACTAGTTTTTGAAATCATGATGTATTAGTAAAGTATTGGAACGGTCCATTAGTTGGCAGTAATAGCTCGGTTCACACCTCGGGCTTCATGCAAACAAGCAAAACACCCATTATGCCCAATACGCCGCCTTCAGACATTAGCAAAACGTCATAAATATTGAAACGTCGTTTTGCTGGCGCTTGGATTCGTTATGGTCTGAAAACTTGCACATGGACTATAATGGCTTCAGTGTTTCAGACATTGAAGGGTAATCAGCATTTAATTGAGTCTATGGCCAAAAGGAAAAGGTAATAAAAGGTCGAATTATTAGCGTCCGCACCTGTTATTAACACTGACTGATGGGCAGCGTGCTGAAATTCCGTCTCATAAAAATGATATAAATCACGAATTTTATTTCTGCGCCGGCATTCCAGCGTTTTTTCAACAACTTATGTCTAAAATCATGCGCTCTCCTAGCCTGAAAGCAGAAGAGATGATAACACACAAGTGTACTAATGCAGGATGTCAGGTGTTGGTCATTAGTGAGAACAGTGTGTGTGCATTTGTGTGCCACCAATGTGTTACCAATTAAAAGAAGGAAATGTGACACTCGTATTCATTTGCAGATCCTGTGCAGGGTCACAGAAGGGTGGAGCCTGCCTCCGGGAGCTCAGGGCAAAAAAAAAAAAAAAAAAAAAAAAGCATGGTACTCCTGGGATGGGGTCCAAATTTAATCAAGCTACAGAGCATGTCTTTGGACTGTGGAAGGAAACTGGAGTGCCTGGAGGAAACCCACCGAGCACGGGGAGAACATGCAATCTCCACACACATATGCATACACACACACACACACACAGGCAGAACGGGTGCAAGATTCCTGGAGGTGAAGGCAACAATATTGACTATTCAGCCATCGTGCCCTGAAACGCTGATTACAAATCTGTGTTGTTAATGTTAAATGTGTAAAGTTGTGTTAATCTGTGTTTTATATAATGGTCCATTGGTGCAATTTACTGTAAGCAATAACAAATGAGAAGGATAAAACATAAAATGTAATATAAAATCTAAATTAAAAACATATTCATTTGAACTCCTGAATGAGAAACAGATTCAATGTAGTATGAAAGAGCGAGAGAGAAAGTGTAAAAATCAAATAATAAATAAGATGGGTTGGCAAAAGGGGAAACAAAGAAAGATAAAAGAATACACTAAAAACGAGGTTACGAAGTAAATATGAAGGAACTAATGAAGCACGAAAGACGAATCAAAAAGGAAAAAGAAAGAATAAAAAAAGACAGATATAAAGAAGGATTGAAAAACCTAAATAACTAAGATGCAATAACAGAGAAGGACAAAAAGAAGGATAAAGGGATAAACAAAAAGAAAGAATAAAAAATAGAAAGCTGGTGAAGGGTATAAAATTAAAGACAAGAAAGAAGAATGAAAGAATATAAAAAGCAAAAAAAAAAAAAAAGAAAAAGAGAGAATTTTGGAGGAATTGTGAAAGAAAGGAAAAAAGAAATTCATTAAAATAGAATAACAAAAGGAAAATGAATGAAAGTTAGACGAAAAAAAGAAAGAAAGGAAATATGGAGGGACATTTGAAAGAAATCTTTAATTGTGGGATTAAAACTAAAGAAAGAAAAGACCAAACCAGTAAAATGGAATAAGAAAATGAAGTTAAATGAACGTTAGACAAGAAAGAAAGAAAGAAAGAAATGTGGAGGGATTATACATAAAAGAAATCTTTCATTGTGTGATTAAAACAAAATAAATCATTTTTTTTTTTTTATCAATTTGGGTATGGCAAAAACTCACATACCTAAGATCATTAAAAAAAAATTAGAAAAAAAAAATAGACAAGAAAGAAAGAATCATAAATAAATAAATTAAGATTTTGAATCTAAATAAAATTTTGATGGAATGACAGAGGGAAAAAAGGGGATAAAGAAAGAAAGCAAGAAATCCATGAATAATTTGGACAAAATGAAATAAAAAAATAAGTAATTTGGCATGAGAAAATAACAGGGATGAATAAAGAAAATGACCTGAGAAGCATTTTAAACCTGTGTGAGGGAGAGGAGTGGCAGCATGAGGAGTCTCTGGGGGAGTCTGGAATTATGGGTAAAGAGACAGAGAGGCCATGAAAAGTCTGGAAAGAGTGAAAACACCGTGACCCTGCAGTGACTCAGCCATAAATTATGCGAGAGCGCGAATTTGACTTTACAGTCACGTCGGGGCGTCTGAGCGCGAGAGCACGAAAATGTATTTCAAAAGAGAAAAACTAATTAGCTTTTCAAATTGTTTTAGCAGTAAATATTTGATTCAGACATTAACACCATGTATATTGACTCCATTATTGTACTATTTATATTATAGTGTGTGTACACACGTAGACAAAATTGTTGGTACTCTTCGGTCAATGAAAGAAAAACTCACAATGGTCACATAAATAACTTTAATCTGTCAAAAGTAATAATAAAAAAAAAAATCTATGAATATTAACCAATGAAAGTCAGACATTGCTTTTCAACGCTGCTTCAACGGAATTATTTTAAAAAATTAACTCATGGAACAGGCCTGGACAAAAATGATGGTACCCCTAGAAAATACTGAAAATAATGTGACCAAAGGGACATGTTAATTCAAGGTGTGTCCACTAATTAGCATCACAGGTGTCTACAATCTTGTAATCAGTCAGCGGGCCTATATATAGGGCTCCAGGTAGTCACTGTGTTGTTTGGTGACATGGTATGTACCACACTCAACATGGACCAGAGGAAGCGAAGGAAAGAGTTGTCTCAGGAGATTCGAAAGAAAATTATAGACAAGCATGTTAAAGGTAAAGGCTATAAGACCATTTCCAAGCAGCTAGATGTTCCTGTGACTACAGGTGCACATATTATTCAGAAATGTAAGATCCATGGGACTGTAGCCGACCTCCCTGGACGTGGCCGCAGGAGGAAAATTGATGACAAATCAAAGAGACGGATAATCTGAATGGTCACAAAAGAGCCCAGAAAGACTTCTAAAGAGATCCAAGGTGAACTTCATGCTCAAGGAACATCAGTGTCGGATCGCACCATCCGTCGTTGTTTGAGCCAAAGTGGACTACATGGGAGACGACCAAGGAGGACACCATTGTTGAAAACAAATCATAAAAAAGCCAGACTGGAATATGCCAAACTACATGTTGACAAGCCACAAAGCTTCTGGGAGAATGTCCTATGGACAGATGAGACAAAAATGGAACTTTTTGCCAAGGCACATCAGCTCTATGTTCACAAACGGAAAAATGAAGCATATGAAGAAAAGAACACGGTCCCTACTGTGAAACATGGAGGAGGCTCTGTTATGTTCTGGGGCTGCTTTGCTGCATCTGGCACAGGGTGTCTTGAATCTGTGCAGGGTACAATGAAATCTCAAGACTATCAAGGGATTCTAGAGAGAAATGTGCTGGCCAGTGTCAGAAAGCTGGGTCTCAGTCGCAGGTCATGGGTCTTGCAACAGGACAATGACCCAAAACACACAGCTAAAAACACCCAGGAATGGCTAAGAGGAAAACATTGGACTATTCTAAAGTGGCCTTCTATGAGCCCTGACCTCAATCCTATTGAGCATCTTTGGAAGGAGCTGAAACATGCCGTCTGGAAAAGGCACCCTTCAAACCGGAAACAACTGGAGCAGCTTGCTCATGAGGAGTGGGCCAAAATACCTGCAGAGAGGTGCAGAAGTCTCATTGACAGTTACAGGAATCGTTTGATTGCAGTGATTGCCTCAAAAGCTTGTGCAACAAACTATTAAGTTAGGGGTACCATCATTTTTGTCCAGGCCTGTTCCATGAGTTCATTTTTTTTTTTATAATTCTGTTAAAGCATGGTTGAAAAGCAATGTCTGACTTTCATTGGTTAACATTCATAGAATTCTTATTTATTATTACTTTTATCAGATTAAAGTTATTTCTGTGACCATTGTGAGTTTCTCTTTCATTGACCGAAGGGTACCAACAATTTTGTCCACGTGTGTATGTGTGTGTGTGTGTGTGTGTGTGTGTGTGTGTTTGTTTTTGTGACATATCAGGACAAATTTATGAATACACACCAACAAAGTCAGGACACATGTAAAAGTCAGGACCAAAATCGATGTCCTCATTTTTCCTGAGCATGTACTAGTGTTCTACAGCCTCAAATATACCCCTGGTGCAAAAATCTCCTTAGGCCTTGATTTTCACATTTTTTTGAAATCATCTGTGTAAGTGTGTATCACATTTTTGCTCACTCACTGATGCGCCAACTATGGGAAGTGTGAGGTACTGCGCTAAACGTTTATACACACACACACTTGCGTGTCCTGACTTTGTTGGTGTGTATTCATAATTTTGTTCTGATATGTCACAATAACAAAATGTGACAGAGATGTTCATATCTTTCTTTTAAGAAAAAATCAGTTAGGAATGTGATGTTTGGAAGAATGCTGTTACAAGCTAGCTCGCGTTAGCAGACTCTTGCAAACTCCCTAGCTAAAAGTAACAGATTCTTGTTAACTAATACACAAGCTGGCTAATATGCAAAATGCATGGTTAACCACATCCACTGAACCAGGGATCTTTTATGACCACATAATAAAGCAGGACCTTTAATATTACAGTGCTCATATTTTCCGTGTTCATATTTTACAGTCTCCATGTAATAATCAATTTATATCTAATATGTTATAATATATAAGGTTAAATAAAGAGAGTAAACTGTATGCAATAATGTATGTGCTTTGATATTATTAGGCAAGGCAAACACTAATACTGTCTCATTTACTTTCAACATGTACATTTATATGGTTTAAACAAGTCTATGGATATCTAAAAAACATTTTATTTCACGAACATTTAAATTTAATTGAATCCAGCAGTCAGTTATTCTGAAGTATTCATTGGTAGCCTGCATGAATGTGTGTAATATGTGTTACGGACAGTCCATGCAAGTTCAGCTTCACTGGAGACTCACGATTGACAAACTCAATGTTACGCTACATTCAGGTGACCACATGTCATATTAATAATTTTCACTGTGTGCTGATATACACATACATACATACATGCACACAAATATATATATATAGATATTCCACAAACATTCCACTGAATGTTAAAACACTTGTAAAGCTCTTATGCCCTGATTCACATATTCGTTTAAGAAATCCTTAAAGGGCTTGCACAAATTTTGTTATAGGTCTCCAACCACCCCGCCTTCCACTACGGCTAGCAAGCCTCACTGATCTGGGCTTACATGGCATCATGTATACGCACCATGTGTCATTTGATTGAGTTTATTTGGGCCCTTCCAGAATCATATTGATTCAGGTATGCTTGAGGGTTCAGTGATGAGTCAGTCTAGTCAAAATACAAGGACACTTTGGTATTATAATAATAATAATAAAATGGGAAAACAAATTGCGTTCTCCTACCATAGTCTTATCTACTCAACCTAAACGTTTGCCGAAACAACCAATATATACAGTAGGCTATATCACTATCTAAATGTAACACAAAATTGAAGTGTGACTTCCAAGACTGAAAGCAAAACCAGCTAATAAAGGTGAACCCACAAGTGGCTGGCGCTTCTGTTGACTTAAATATATGGAGGGCTTTGTCCATGAAGGTAGCTTGAAGAGCAATAGTCTTGATCCCCAGGTCAGAGCATGTTTCTTTCTGATCCGTTGGCTTTGGCTCATTACATCCTGCTGACTGAGCACACTGCAACTACTCATACTCAGAGTCATTCCACACTTGTTGAAGGAACCAAGAGTTTCTTCTGCAAGTATTTGTGCAGAAGAGGACTTGTGCAGTTCATTTCCACTTTAAAAAAATGTTTCTACATAGTAGAAACTGTCCTGAACAACCCTTTGATGCTGAGCAGGTTCTTTGTGTGACTTTACGGTTCTTTATTTCCTGCTTTTTTTGTTTTTAAAATCTGAAACTGACAAAACACCTGCACCTCATTACTGATTTCTGGAGCTCAAGCATCAACTACACAGACTGCCCGCACTCTCAACAGGTACATTCATTATTTATTAAAATGTCTGTACATTCTATCTTTCAAAATGTAATTTCTTTCCTACCAATATTTTCCCTGTTCTTAGTTTAACAGAAGCAGCTCAGTTAAGCTTAGGATGCCCCTTTTCCACCAGATAAATAACAGAAATATGATCCATATCAATATTTTTCTTAATTATTACCTGGGTTTATGCATAAACAGTCACAAAAATATAAAAGATATCCCATGACATCATTTTCCCCTCTTTTTAACACATAAATGTATTACATACTGTCTATTTTGACTACTTTTGGCCTTCATAAACATACTTGTTTATGAAACTACACTGTAAACTTAAACTGATTTGTGTATTTCAGATGCTGTGGAATATTCTAACTTCATTATCTGCAGAGAGAAAATGCCACAAAATTTTACAATAGATTGACGAGCAGAGTTGTGTATAATGTGTTACTCACGTTTGTAAACCAGAGTGAATGAGCACGCGCGTTAACCAGTCGTCGGAGAGCTTCGGACTTTTACATTTGATGTTGTAACGGGTTCACTGTGTGCACGCGCGGCACCTCAGACACACGGACACGGGAAAAGGACTGATTTTATTTAGAAAAAAAAACGGGGAAGGAGAGCGTTAAAGGAGGGAGGAAGGAATTTTTAACGCGGAGAAAGCGCGAGGTCCGTTAATATTAATTATCGCCAGCCGGCCTCGCGCCTTCGCGCACCTGCAGAATGGCGGTGGGGGGAGGGGGGTTGCGCCTACGTAGGGAGCCTGGAGAGTGAGTGAGGACCGAAAACAGGTTGAGGCGCAGCCCATCACAGGCGCACGCGGTGACTCGCTCATCATCTATACCACTTAATCCTGTATTCGGCACGCAGTGACTGATGTTTTCAAAATAACTTGAAAGCAGGCCGGACTGGGACACGATTTCAGCCCGGGAAATCCCACACCAACCCAGGCCATACTATACACCCAAATCAATTAAAAAACCACAGACAGCCTTATTCCCCCCTCTATACAGCTCTGGAAAAAAGAATGTCAAAAATTTAATATTAAAAAGCAGTTTCTTAGGGGTTTTTTTTTTCAAAAAAGCAAACAGGTCAGCTTTACTTGATGGTTTGTGACCCTCCATCTTCCTCTTGATGACATACAGAGGTTTTCTGCAGCAAATTGCAGTGGTATTTTTTCCAGAGCTGTACATATATATATATTGTCATATTGCCATAATACAAATTCAAACTCCTTGAATGAGAAGGTGTGTCCAAACTTTTGGTCTGTACTGTGTGTGTGTATATATATATATATATATATATATATATATATATATATATATATATATATATATATATAGTTAATATTTTTCTTGTATTTTTTTCTAATTTCCCTTCTCCCTGTCTCAGTCCCTGGCTGAAGCTGATGTGTGATCACTGCACCAGTGCTAGTGCTAGGCTGACTGTCTCCACCTTAATATGAAAATAAGAGGGGGGAAAATGTTTTAAACCTTGCAAATGAGCAGACAGTAGGCCCGGACTGGCCATCAGAAGCACCGGTGATTCCCGGTGGCCTGGCGACTGATTTGGCCTGCTGCCAGCCAGCTTGTTTTTATTATTATTATTATTATTATTATTATTATTATTATTATTAATATATATTTATATTATTGCCCACCCTGTGTACTAAAGTGATGATTTCCGAAACTGTCATTCACTAGTTATTAAATATCAATAACAATATTGATCTGTTGATTAATCTGATTCTGTTATTCTTGACACCGTTACGTTGTGTTCGCTCCGCGTCTCCCCAGCGGCAAACCGTTTGAACAGACATGCAGGCAGGGCGGGAAAGCGGCCAGGTGGAGCAGAAAGGGAAAAGGCGCGCAAGATGCTGTTTGTAACACTAGAGCAGAAGAAGTGACAAGAAAGTAATATGTACAGCTCTGAAAAAAGAGAGCACTGCAATTTACTGCAGAAAACCTCTGTATGTCATCAAGAGGAAGATGGAGGGTCACAAACCATCAAGTAAAGCTGACCTGTTTGCTTTTTAAAAAAAAAGAGTGGTATAAAGTTATCCACCAGCAATATGAAAAAATTGGTGGAGAGCCAAAACACATGAAAGCTGTAACTGCAAATCAGGATTATTATTCCATCAAATACTGATTTCTTAATGTTATTTAGCCAAAGCACTAACACCATTTGTTTACAAAGTATTAGGCTGTGCAAATACTGCATGATCTTGGGTTATTTTGATGTGTTGAGGTGTCATTTCCTTTAAATTTACACTATAAATAACAATAGTTATATTTTGAATTTAGGAGAAATATTGTTAGCAGTTCACAAAAATTTAACAAAACTGTTCATCTCCCAAACACATGCAGCTGTACGAATATTTTTTCCAGAGCTGTATAGAGGGAAAAATAAGGCTGTCTGTGGTTTCTAAATGTATTTGGGCTCATAGGATGGCCTGGGTTGGTGTGGGATTTCCCGGTCTGAAATTCTGTCCCAGTCCAGCCCTGCCTCCCATTAAAATTCCCATAAAGTGCATATATAGTCATATTTTGCCTGACAAAAAGAAAATAAAAATCCATCCTCAGTTTATTTAATTCATTAACTTATCATGTTGTAGCCTAATATTTGTAAGTCGTTTGTTTATTAATAATAGTAATAATGATGATGATGATTATTATATTATTATTATTATTATTATTTAGTTTATATATGTCTATTAAACATCTAACAGGAACCATATCCGACGCATTACAATGCTGTAAAATATGCCTTCTGGTGAAAAATCTGCCATCAAATAGACATCGTTTTATTAGGGTTAGTGATTCATAATACATGGATATCGTTGCCACCACGTTTTATCATTTATTATTTCCGTGAGTAAATATGTCATGACTCCCCAAAGAACCCTGAACTTAAATTTTGAAGTTAAATAAGAAAAAAAAGCGGCGCGTGCCGTAATCAAGACTGCGCAGCTAGTGACGTCAGACGCGGGCTGAAGGCGAAATTTCAGAGTTTTCATTTTTGGCGCGACGAGACCCCGTGTTCATACACGAGTGGACAGATTGTTTAAAAAAAAGGTAAGTTTACTATCTTCTTTTATAAACTATCATCTTTCCAATTTGTGAAACGTTATCCAATTAAACTAATTATTAATAGCTCCCTACAGGACAGCAAATTACCACATGTTGCTACTTTTTGTTGCGAGAGAGCTCGTCCCAGAAACAATTGCGTGAAACAATATTAGTGTGATTTTAGGACAGTTTATGGCAGTGAATATAAAGGCCTGATGATAAGAGTTGGTCTATCTGCTGACTGTGCGCCATTTGGCGGTGTGTGGCCTAATGCCTGCTCGCTCGCGCGCTGCACACAAGCGGATAAAAATGGCGACAGAACAACCGCATGCGCACCTCAAATTAATAACTTTACCAAGTTTGGGTTAATATGTGTTTTTTCGTCTATTTTATTATTATTTAGCCATACATGATATTATGTGTAACTAGCAAGCATGACCTAAGTTGGTAGCAGGTGTAATGTTGATTGGAGACAATAAAAATGTGCTGCGTCATCAATTTAACATTGGAATATGAATCAGTGCACTTTTGATTATTTGCCTTCTTACTATCCTTTACAGAATTTCAATTGATGACTGCATATAATGTCGAAAAGGAAGAGAATTGCACCTATGGAGGATGCCACTAGACACATTGTGTCTGGCCAAGACAAACCAGGCCTGGAGAAGAAATTCATTAACGCGCATAAAGGTTAGTGTGAGCATGTCAATGCCTCTTTCATCACATTCCACAGGAAGATACTGGAGTAGATATATAGAACAGTAGGCTAATGCATCATAAGATGCAAGTGTGCTTTAAAGTGCTTTAAAGCCGTATTGCATTTAGGGTTGGGTATCGAACATATTCAGAACTGGTAACATTACATTTCAGATGTACAGAATGATGTAGAATTATTTTTTAGGTTTCTTTTATTATTATTATTATCCCTACCTAAAAGGCCAGGTCATTTGAATAAAGAACCACTTAGTTTCTACAGAGACACTTAATATTCAACACCATGCCATCTCTATCTCTATCTTAGGTAGAGGTGTGTTTGCTAGCATGTCCGTTGAGAAAGGGTGCTTCGTTCTTGAGTACCGGGGAGAGTTACTTTCCCAAGAGGAGAGCCGGACAAGACAGACTAGATACAGTGAAACTGAAAATGCCTTTTTATTTGACTTTGATTGGAGTGGAAGACAATGGTGGTAAGTTTTGGGAATCATTTTGGCTGACTTTATTTAAATTATTTATTTGAAACAAATTTAATGTTTTTTTCCTGTATCCAATTTTAGTGTTGATGCTTCAAAAGAAGATAGTTCACTGGGCAGACTAGTGAACGATGAACACAAAACCCCTAACTGTAAAATGAAAATAATAAGTGTTAAAGGCAAACCACATTTGTGCCTGTTTTCAATTAAGGACATAGCTCCAGGACAAGAAATAACTTACAGCTATGGGGATTCAGACTGGCCATGGCGTACACTGGTAATTAGGACTCTGTTTAATTTGGGTTGGTATTGTTAAGTTGTTAGTTGTTCTGTGTTGTGATGCCTAGTGACCAGAGAAGAACAACTTAATTGGTTTCTGGTCTGTCTATTCAATATTAATGATGGATAATTGACACAGCATTACATAGTGCGGACATAAACTTTTTCTTGTTGAAATGGCCAATCAATTTTCAGAGCAGGTTCTCTCTTTCCAGATGACCCGAGCAGTCACTGGCAGTGGTGCGAACACAGCACCAGAGGACGAGACACGCCCTCCTACCAAGCCAACTGAACAGGTAAATATTCTTGGTCAAGCTCTTGATCTTCTGATAAGACGCAACGGGCTTATTGATCCAGTAGATTTCAAATGTAATCTATTTCAGTATTGGATAGTGGATGCCCTGATGCTTCTCCACTATGAAGTTAATATAGTGTGTTCTTCACAGTAGCTGCTGTTCTCTCTTTCCAGATGACCCGAGCAGTCACTGGCAGTGGTGAGAACACAGCACCAGAGGATGAGACACGCCCTCCTACCAAGCCAACTGAACAGGTAAATATTCTTGGTCAAGCTCTTGATCTTCTGATAAGACGCAACGGGCTTATTGATCCAGTAGATTTCAAATGTAATCTATTTCAGTATTGGATAGTGGATGCCCTGATGATTCTCCACTATGAAGTTAATATAGTGTGTTCTTCACAGTAGCTGCTGTTCTCTCTTTCCAGATGACCCGAGCAGTCACTGGCAGTGGTGAGAACACAGCACCAGAGGATGAGACACGCCCTCCTACCAAGCCAACTGAACAGGTAAATATTCTTGGTCAAGCTCTTGATCTTCTGATAAGACGCAACGGGCTTATTGATCCAGTAGATTTCAAATGTAATCTATTTCAGTATTGGATAGTGGATGCCCTGATGCTTCTCCACTATGAAGTTAATATAGTGTGTTCTTCACAGTAGCTGCTGTTCTCTCTTTCCAGATGACCCGAGCAGTCACTGGCAGTGGTGAGAACACAGCACCAGAGGATGAGACACGCCCTCCTACCAAGCCAACTGAACAGGTAAATATTCTTGGTCAAGCTCTTGATCTTCTGATAAGACGCAACGGGCTTATTGATCCAGTAGATTTCAAATGTAATCCATTTCAGTATTGGATAGTGGATGCCCTGATGCTTCTCCACTATGAAGTTAATATAGTGTGTTCTTCACAGTAGCTGCTGTTCTCTCTTTCCAGATGACCCGAGCAGTCACTGGCAGTGGTGAGAACACAGCACCAGAGGATGAGACACGCCCTCCTACCAAGCCAACTGAACAGGTAAATATTCTTGGTCAAGCTCTTGATCTTCTGATAAGACGCAACGGACTTATTGATCCAGTAGATTTCAAATGTAATCTATTTCAGTATTGGATAGTGGATGCCCTGATGCTTCTCCAATATGAAGTTAATATAGTGTGTTCTTCACAGTAGCTGCTGTTCTCTCTTTCCAGATGACCCGAGCAGTCACTGGCAGTGGTGAGAACACAGCACCAGAGGATGAGACACGCCCTCCTACCAAGCCAACTGAACAGGTAAATATTCTTGGTCAAGCTCTTGATCTTCTGATAAGACGCAACGGGCATATTGATCCATTTAGACCCTCGGTAGATTTCAAATGTAATCCGTGGTGTGAAAAGGTTTTTTTCCCCCTTACTGATTTAAAATTTTTGTGCATGTTTGTCACACTTTATTGTTTTAGGTCATCAAACAGAATTAAATATTAGTCAAAGATAACAAAATCCAAAACTACATAGCCCTGTGTGAAAAAGTGTTTGCCCCCTCAACCTAATAACTGGTTGGGCCACCCTTAACAGCAACAACTGCTGTCAAGCGTTTTCGATAACTTCCAATGAGTCTGTTACAGCGCTGTGGAGGAATTTTGGTCCACTCATCTTTGCAGAATTGTTGTAATTCAGGCACACTGGAGGGTTTTCGAGCATGAACCGCCTTTTTAAGGTCATGCCACAGCATCTCAATTGGATTCAGATCAGGACTTTGACTGGGCAGCTCCAAAGTCTTCATTTGGTTTTTCTTCAGCCATTCAGAAGTGGACTTGCTGGTGTGCTTTGGATCATTGTCCTGCTGCAGAACCCAAGTTTGCTTCAGCTTGAGGTCACAAACAGATGGCCAGACGTTCTCCTTCAGGATATCTTGGTACACAGCAGAATTCATGGTTCCATTTATCACAGCAAGTCTTCCAGGTCCTGAAGCAGCAAAACAGCCCCAGATCATCACACTACCACCACCATGTTTTACTGTTGGTATGATGCTCTTTGTCTGAAACGCGGTGTTACTTTTACACCACACACAATGGGACACACACCTTCCAGAAAGTTCAACTTTTGTCTCGTCAGTCCACAGAGTATTTTTACTAAAGATGTTTTCTGGCAAAACTGAGACGAGCCTTTATGTTCTTTTTGCTCAGCAGTGGTTTTCATCTTGGAACTCTGCCACGCTAACCATTTTTGCCCCCAGTCTCTTTCTTATGGTGGAGTCATCAACACTCACCTTAACTGAGGCACTTGTGGCCTGCAGTTCTTTGGAAGTTGTTGTGTGGTCTTTAATGACCTCTTGGATGAGTTGTCGGTGCGCTCTTGGGGTAATTTTGGTCGGTCGGCCACTCCTGGGAAGGTTCTCCACTGTTCCATGTTTTTGCCTTTTGTAAATAATGCCTCTCACTGTAGTTCGCTGCAGTCCCAAAGCTTCAGAAATGGCTTTATAACCTTTTCCAGACTGAAAGATCTCAAATATTTTTTCTTTCTCATTGGATTGAATTTCATTGGATCCTTGCATGATGTCTAGCTTTTGATGATCTTTTGGTCTACTTCACTTTGTCAGACAGGTCCTATTTAAGTGATTTATTGATTGCAAACAGGTGTGGCACTAATCAGGCCTGGGTGTGGCTAGAGAAATTGAACTCGGGTTTGATAAACCAGAGTTAAGTTGTGTTTCCACAGGGGGTGCAAACACTTTTTCACACAGGGATATGTAGTTTTCGATTTTGTTTTCCCCTTGATAATATAAACCTTCATTTAAAAACTGCACCATGTGTTTACTTGTGTTATCTTCGACTAATATTTGAATTTATTTGATGATCTGAAACATTAAAGTGTGACAAACATGCACAAAAATAAGAAATCAGTAAGGGGGCAAATACTTTTTCACACCACTGTATTTAAGTATTGGTTATTAGATTTATTTTTACCAAAATAAGACTGTCCTGATTTTTAACCGTGACGTTGTTTGAGGATTCCTCGAGCGTGTGTGTGTGATGAGAGCCTGTCCACTGTACTCACATTGATGTGGTGTGAAACGTGTCACGTGTGTGTGTGTGTGTGTGGATGTCCTGATTTTGGACAAAATCGCTTCCCCCTCCCCCAGAATCCGTAAATCCCCCATGAGACCCAAGTAAGAGGGGAATTTGCCCCCGGGTAAAAACAAATCTGAAATCCAAGCCCTGATTGTAGTTTTCACTTTACTAAGTGAATTCTCTTCTTCTTCCCTTCCTCTCTTTATGAAAGTGTCAGGTTTCTAATTACTATACCACATGATGTTCACATTCCATAGTTTGTCCTGATTTTTAACCGTGACGTCGTTTGAGGATTCCTCGAGCGTGTGTGTGTGATGAGAGCCTGTCCACTGTACTCACATTGATGTGGTGTGAAACGTGTCACGTGTGTGTGTGTGTGGATGTCCTGATTTTGGACAAAATCGCTTCCCCCTCCCCCAGAATCCGTAAATCCCCCATGAGACCCAAGTAAGAGGGGAATTTGCCCCCGGGTAAAAACAAATCTGAAATCCAAGCCCTGATTGTAGTTTTCACTTTACTAAGTGAATTCTCTTCTTCTTCCCTTCCTCTCTTTATGAAAGTGTCAGGTTTCTAATTACTATACCACATGATGTTCACATTCCATAGTTTCTCCTGATTTTTAACCGTGACGTTGTTTGAGGATTCCTCGAGCGTGTGTGTGTGATGAGAGCCTGTCCACTGTACTCACATTGATGTGGTGTGAAACGTGCCACGTGTGTGTGTGTGTGGATGCCCTGATGCTTCTCCACTATGAAGTTAATATAGTGTGTTCCTCACAGTAGCTGCTGTTCTCTCTTTTCAGATGACCCGAGCAGTCACTGGCAGTGGTGAGAACACAGCACCAGAGGACGAGACACGCCCTCCTACCAAGCCAACTGAACAGGTAATGCCATTTGTTACATTAACCAAGCTCCAATCAAGTACATAATAATAATTATTATTTTTTTTCAACATTCTTCATATTCTTAACTACTTATTTATAAACCACAGGTAAACAGGTTTACTGCTGGGTTAAACAGACAAAGAGAACATCATCAAAAATGTGCTCAACACTATGAACAGCTGTTAAGAACACGTGAAAGTGAACCAGGGGTGACTGGTTGCACGCAGGATGATGAATCTGAGGTAGGCACTATTATTTTTTGTTGGTGGGGCATCAAAATGCCTTTCAGTATTCATATGCTTAATGTTTGTCTTAGTGGCATTTAATGCTGTGTGTTCCCCACAGATATCTTGTGAGGAGTCCGCTTCTGACTACAGTGACGAAGAATATGTCCCTGATTCAGACTGTAGCTCATCAGACAACAGTGCTAAAAGTGAAGAACTAAAGATCTCCCATCCTGAGCCAGAGACGAGAGGTGCTGCCGAGTTTAAGAGTACAACAGACACGAGTACAAGCTCATCTTATAACCGTTCCACATCAGTGACGCCAATGCCTACTAACCAGCAAACAAATAGGTACAAGAAGAAACAATATTGCGTGTATTGTGAGAAGCCATACTCTAAAATTTCACGACACTTGGAGTTTGTTCATCGCAACGAACCTGAGGTAGCTAAGGCATTTAGCTTCAATAAAAGGTCAAAGGAAAGAAGAGTGAGATTACGCCTTTTGAAAAGTAGGGGGAACTTTGCCCATAATGCTTCAGTTTCAAAAGCTGGTATTGGGGAAATGGTTGCCTGCAGGCGCCCCAAAGAAGTAAAATCCACCTCAGACTTTATTCACTGTATCCATTGTCAAGGTCTGTACAACAGAAAGACACTGTGGAGACACATTCGAACGTGCCCCCAGAACACCACAAATAAAACCCACGGAATTGGTCAGAAGAGAGTTCTTTCACTCAACAGCTTGGCCCTTCCTCCTCCAGTGGATATAAGCAAAAGTGTATGGACCATTGCTTGTGAGATGGTGACTGATGAAGTTTCAGATGTTGTCAAAAATGATAGATATATTCTTCTTTTAGGCGAGCAGATGTACAACAGGCTGAAGTCACATTCAGGACGAAACAATTACATCAAGCAGAAAATGAGGGAAGTAGCAAGGTTTCTCATTACTGCCAGATCACTAACACCCTTTCATCATATGGAGGACTTCATCCAACCCTGCAATTTTCCTCACGTTATTAAAGCAGTAAGAGCAGTGGCAGGATTCAATGAGGAGACCAACACCTACAAGATTCCATCACTGGCACTGAAGCTCGGACACAGCTTGATGAAGATTGCCAACTCTGTTGAATGCAATGCACTGATGTCAGGACGCGAAGTGGTTGCAGAGTCTGCACGAAACTTCAGACGGTTATATGAAAGCAAATGGAATGAGGTAGTATCTGCAGCTGCACTAACTACTCTGAGTGAAGCTAAATGGAATAAGCCCCAGGTCCTACCATTTACAGAGGATGTCAAAACCCTGCACTCATTTTTAAACTCAAAACAGCTGGAGTATGTGGATGCCCTACAAGAAAACCCGAATTGCAAGAACTTTGCCAATCTTTGCAAAGTCATGCTAACACAGATTGTGATTTTTAATAGACGAAGAGAGGGTGAAGTTTCCAAAATGAATATTCAGTTGTACACATCTAGAGATCAGACACCAATGAATAAAGATATCGCTGTGGGACTCAGTGACTTTGAGAAAAAGCTTTGCGGGTACTTCCAAAGGGTGGAAATACGTGGTAAGAGGGGAAGGAAGGTACCAGTCTTGCTGACCCCTGATATGGTTGTGGCCATGGATCTCCTTGTAAGCATGAGAAAAAAGTGTCAAGTTCCTGTTGAAAACCAGCATTTGTTTGCCCGTCCGGGTGCCCTGTCTCATTATCGTGGTGCTGACTGCATTCGCCAGTATGCCCAAGCCAGTGGAGCTAAGCATCCGGATGCCCTTTGTTCAACAAAGCTGCGCAAGCAAGTAGCTACATTATCCACAGTATTAAACCTCAAGGACAATGAGATGGATCAATTAGCCAACTTCCTCGGACATGACATCAGAGTTCATCGGGAGTTCTACCGCCTCCCTGAAAACACGCTACAGCTGGCAAAGATCAGTAAACTCCTGATTGCAATGGAGAAAGGGAAACTGCCGGAACTCCAGGGTAAAGGATTGGATGCTATAACAATAGACCCACAAGGTAAATATAATTGTGTAATGTAACTTTTAACACAATAGGTAATCATGATTAGTTTTTCACAATGTTTATTTTGTAGAGTATTAGAAGTGTTGTCAATATTTTCTAAAATATCAAACATTTACGGGTAATTTAATAAAGCAGCAATGTATTAGAAGTTTAGCTTCACAGATTTTTGTAATAGGCCGCACCAAGACAAGATGAAGTAGAAATGGTGTGATGGTGGCATTCAAAACTTTATACTTTTGTCTTAATCAGATGAAATAGATGTGTCGAGCGAAAGTTCTGATGATGAGGTCAATCCGGAAACTGGGAATGGTACGTGCGTTTATTCCACCATATACATTTACTCCATATACTTTCTCCAGCTCTGCCTTTACTGCCTTAAAAGTAATTATACATTTCAGCGATTACATGAGTCACTGTGCTATACTTGAAAATTGTTGCTTCTCTTTTCCACTGTTAGCAGGCAACCTGCAAGACAAGAGATCTCAAGATGAAGGACTCAAAGTATCTTCAAAAAAAAAGGCCAACAAGGGTAAAAGAGAACACAACTCACTTAACCTTTAATAATCTTTGTCTCTGCTAATCTTTGGCTGCTTTTTAAGTAAAAAGTCATATGAATACCACAGTTATTCTAAAGAGACTGAAATGCAATATTAAGATATTTAACACAGCTTTGCAAAGTTGTATAAGTAAAGCATTGGCATGTTCTTATTATTCAGGTAAAGACTTTAACAATTTATTATTGAAATGTTTCATCATAGGCTCCCAGAAAGAATGTGTGGGTAGACCTGAATCCGCCTCCATGGTAGACCTGGACAGTGCTCATCGCAAACAAGGTAGGTAGCCATGTTTTATTGGAGATTATTTTAGGATTCACTTTTCACTATGGTCCCAATATGTAGGTATGATTTAGACATCAGTGTGTGTGTATGTGTGTGTAGTTCAGGACTTGGTATTCACCATGGTCCCAATATACAGTATGTCACAAAAGTGAGTACACCCCTCACATCTCTGCAAATATTTAGTTATATCTTTTCATAGGACAACACTGCATAAATGATTCTTTGACACAATGAAAAGTAGTCAGTGTAAAGTTTGTATTGCAGTGTAAATTTATTGTCCCCTCAAAATAACTAAACATACAGCCAATAGTAGCTGAACCCCTGGCAACAAAAGTGAGTACACCCCTAAATGAAAATGTGAAATGTCAATATTTTGTGTGGCCACCATCATTTTCCAGCTCGGCTTGAATTCTCTTGGCCATGGAGTTCACCAGAGCTTCACAGGTTGCCACTGGAATCCTCTTCCACTCCTCCATCACAACATCACAGAGGTGGTGGACATTTGACACCTTGTGCTCCTCCACCTTCCTTTTCAGGATGCCCCAGAGGTGTTCTATGGGGTTTAAGGTCTGGAGACATGCTTGGCCAGTCCATCACCGTTACCCTCAGCCTCTTTAGCAAGTCAGTGCTCATCTTGGAGGTGTGTTTGGGGTCATCATCATGCTGGACCGCTGCTCTGTGGCCCAGTTTCCGGAGGGAGGGGTTCATGCTCTGCTTCAGTATGTCACAGTACATGTTAGACTTCATGTTTACCTCAATGAACTGTAGCTCCCCAATGCCAGCAGCACTCATGCAGCCCCAGATCATGACACTCCCACCACCATGGTTGACGGTAGGCAAGACACACTTGTCTTTGTACTCCTCACCTGGTTGCCGCTACACACGCTTGACGCCATCTGAACCAAATAGGTTTATCTTGGTCTCATCAGACCACAGGACATGGTTCCAGTAATCCTGGTCCTTAGTTTGCATGTCTGCAGTAAATTGTTTGTGAGCTTTCTTGTGCATCATCTGTAGAAGAGGCTTCCTTCTAGGATGACAACCATGCAGTTTGCGGTGTACGGTCTGAGCACTGACAGGCTCAATCTCTGCCGCAATGCTGGATGCTAAAACTCATCCGTCTGTTTTTCAAAGCCAGTCTTTGGATCTGACACTGAGAACGTGCACTCAGCTTCTTTGGCCGACCATGGTGAGGCCTGTTCTGAGAAGAACCAGTCCTCTTAAAGCGCTGGATGGTCTTAGCCAACACTCTGTAACTGTGCTGCAGCCCAGTGGCCATCTTCTTATAGCCTCGGCCATCTTTATGTAAAGCAACAATTCATTTTTTCAGGTCTTCTGAGAGTTGTTTGCCATGAGGTGCCATGTTAAACTTTCAGTGACCAGGTTGAGAGAGTGGAAGAGCTTTTATACCAAATTTAACTCACCTGCTATCTGGTGACACCTGAGACAGTCTAACACTAATGAGTCACATGACAAAGGGGAAGGAAAATGACTAATTGTGCTCAATTTGTACATTTTCACTTAGGGGTGTACTCACTTTTGTTGCCAGGGGGATCAGCTACTATCGGCTGTAGTTTTAGTTATTTTGAGGGGACAATAAATTTACACTGCTATACAAACTTTACACTGACGACTTTTCATTGTGTCAAAGAGTCATTTATGCAGCGTTGTCCTATGAAAAGATAGAACTAAATATTTGCAGAGATGTGAGGGGTGTACTAACTTTTGTGACATACTGTATAAGTATGATTTAGACATCAGTGTGTGTGTAGTTCAGGACTTAGTATTCACCATGGCTTGTCTGATTTGTAATATGAAGAAAAGGAACTGGCAGAAACCTCCAATTTGAAACTGAATGATTCACCTTCCTCTAAAATTCATTGTCCATACCACTTTATCCTGTATTCGGGGTTGCGGGGCCTGGAGCTTATCCTAGGAGGCTTAGGGAACGAGGGGTACACCCTAGACAGGGTGCCATTACGTTGCAGGGCACACACATGCACTCACTTACACACTCATTCACACACTATGGGCAATTTGGAAACGGCAATTAGCCTAATCTGCACACGAAGACAGGAATCGAGCCTGGCCGGGAATCGAACCCGGACTCTAGAGGTGCAAGGCGACAGAGCTAACCACTACACCACCGTAGTTGAAGTTGTTGCTAAACTTGCTTGCTGTAGATGCATTACACTTAATTATATATACACACACAGTGTCTTGAGCCCTTTTGAGACATGGTACTCTATTTAAAAAAAAAAAAAAAAAAACAGTGTTACTATATAGCATTGGTATGTAACAATATTTTATGGGTCTTTTGTTCTCTCTGGCTTTGACTGATTTGCTTGGTATTTTAGGAATTACATTTAATTAAATGTTTTTTTTTTTTTTTTTAGGCACAAAAATCAGTGTGAAACGGAAATGGTCAGAAGAAGAGGTTGCAGCTGTTGAGAAGCACATGATGAACTACATACGCACTTGTCGAGTGCCCGGGAAGGCGGACTGTGTCTCATGCCTTTTGGCTGAGCCTCAGGCATTGGGAAACCGAGACTGGTCTGCTATTAAATTTTATGTCAATAACAGAATTGCTGCGTTGAAAAGACAACAAAGTCAGTAAGGGTTTCTTTACATTTCTATGCTGTTACATATGTTGAGTTAAAGGATTAGTTCAGCTGGATACTGTATGATATCTCTTGCATTTATATGGAACATGTGTGTAGTGTTGGTCATTTTAGTGTAATAAAGAGGGCTTTAAAGGGTTAGTTTACTCAAAAATGAAAATTATGTCATTAATTACTTGCCCTCATTTAGTTCCAAACCCATAAGACCTCTTTAGACCTCTCAAATAAAGAACGACTTTATTTTTGTTTTCTTTGGACACAAAAAGTATTCTCGTAGATTCATATAATTATGATTGAACTACTCACTGACCATATGGATTTATTTGACAATGTTTTTTGGTCTTTTTGTGCTTTGAGTGTGAAGCGTGTTGACTGTCTATGGAAGACTCGGATTAAATCTAAAATATCTTCATTTGTGTTCTGAAGATGAACGGAGGTCTTATGGGTTTGGAACTACGTGAGGGTGAGTAATTAATGACGTAATTCTCATCTCAGAGCTCCAATCCGGAAGTCCCAACACATTTAAGTAGGTTTATGGTTGGTACTGTGTTATTACCATAGGTACCGTTAGTACCGTGTTATTGCATTGGCTTTTCGTTGCAATCAGAACAGGCTAGTCTTCGGTCCGCACGTATGTAAATGGGCCATGGATGCCCATGATCCTGTCATCCAATTCACCTGGTGGAGGTGTTAATGCTGATGGCTGATTGGTGTGAACAGTATTTAGTAAAATTATTACAATTTTCCTAATTTTCTAAAGTGTGATCACTATAATAAGTTCTGTACATAGATATTATGTACATGAGTAACATATTTTGTTCATCTTTGGTGATGTTAGTTTAAGTCAGTAAATAATATTGACAAATACAACATTTGAATTTAGTAACAAAAGGTGGAATTAACATTAAGTTTTTTACTTATACTTTTTCATTCATGGCAACTAATCTAGTTTTATATATATATATATATATATATATATATATATATATATATTTTTTTTTTTTTTTTTTTTTACAATAAATAGAAGTTGCCACAGATTTTACAGCATTAGTGTAATGGCTTTCACTGACACCATATTTCAAAACTCTCAAAATATTTGCTACTGGCATCCGAGGTGTCCGCAAAAAACGAAGGGAAAATTATGTGAGGGCTGAAATGGCATATGATGGCTGGTGTCGCTTTGAACTTTGGTCTAGTATGTACTTTATGTATAAATGTTTGCACATGTTTTTTCTATGATAGTGGGAAAGCTGTTTAATAATTAATGATGCCAAAACAATAAAAGCATTCATGTGACATTAGTAGTGGATCATATTTTGGGTTATAGGTTGCCTTTTGCTTCTATGATAAAAATCCCATTTTAGTGAGTGTCAGAAGAAGCTTTGTTACTGCAAAACCTTTACTTACAAACTATTACTTTGTGGGTGGTTTATTTACATTTAGTCATTTAGCAGACACCTTTATCCAAAGTGACTTACAAATGAAGACAAGGAAGTGGTTTAAACAACTATAAGAGCAACAATGAATAAATGCTGTAACAAGTTTTCAGATAAATTTATCTAATACATTCAGATAAAATGGACAAATTGCAATGGCTGCTGTGAAAGGTGTGTGTTTTATTTTGTTGTCTCCTCTCAAACTCGGTACTTTACAGCAAAAGTATTTTTAAAAATCAGTATGACTGTCTTGTTCTCAACTCACTCACTCTTCACCATGGTCTCAATATGTAGGTACGATTTAGACATCAGTGTGTGTGTGTGTAGTGGACTTAGTATTCACCATAGTCTCAGTATGTAGGCACGATTTAGACATCTGTGTGTGTGTGTGTGTGTGTAGTGGACTCCGTATTCACCATAGTCTCAATATGTAGGCATGATTTAGACATCAGTGTGTGTGTGTGTGTAGTGGACTCCGTATTCACCATGGTCTCAATATGTAGGTATGATTTAGACATCAGTGTGTGTGTGTGTGTAGTGGACTCCGTATTCACCATGGTCTCAATATGTAGGTATGATTTAGACATCAGTGTGTGTGTGTGTGTGTAGTGGACTCCGTATTCACCATGGTCTCAATATGTAGGTATGATTTAGACATCAGTGTGTGTGTGTGTGTGTAGTGGACTCCGTATTCACCATGGTCTCAATATGTAGGTATGATTTAGACATCAGTGTGTGTGTGTGTGTAGTGGACTCCGTATTCACCATGGTCTCAATATGTAGGTATGATTTAGACATCAGTGTGTGTGTGTGTGTGTAGTGGACTCCGTATTCACCATGGTCTCAATATGTAGGTATGATTTAGACATCAGTGTGTGTGTGTGTAGTGGACTCCGTATTCACCATGGTCTCAATATGTAGGTATGATTTAGACATCAGTGTGTGTGTGTTTTTATGTCCTGGAAAATGATGAAATTAATGTTTGTCCTCATATGTAGGTGAAAAATCAGGTTGTGCAAAAAATTAGCTTTAAATGAAAATATCAACAGATGACTGTCATAACAAGGCCACTGGCAACCAAAATCTTTTATCAGCATGGCTCTAGCAGCTTTAGAAAGGCATGTCCCCATATGTGATGTATTTTTTGCACGTACCAGTTTTTCACAAAAACGCGTATGCGTGTGTGTGTGTGTGTGTGTGTGTGTGTGTGTGCGGGCATGTTAGCTCTGCTTAGCACTAATTAGGCAAAAATCCCTTGCTAGTGCACATTAATTCAGCCTGGGGTTTATATTTCAAAGGCATTTTTTTTTTCGTAAGAAGATCAGCTCATACTTATTCAAATTTAGCTAATCCGTTCTTAATATGGTCTTTTTTCTTAAATTTTTCATAATGTCGACGTTCTTACTGAAAATTATGGAACAATAACAACGACACCTACAGTATGATGATATAATGATAATCATGAAGAAGAAGAAGAAATGTAAACATTTGGGAATGAAAACGCCTGTGAACGACCTTGTGAGTCATTAATGGGTTTTGCGGTCCCCACAAGTACTGTCCTACAGGAAACTGTGTGTATTTGTGAGTGTGCATCCTTATGTGTGTGTAAAAGGGAGAGGGACATCACAATGAGCTTGTCTCTGTTGGTAGCTGACTGCGTCAAAGAGACAAGGAGAGAGCGAAAGAGACAGAGAGGTAGAGAGAGGGAGAGAGAGGGAGGAAAGAAAGGTAAAATATAGAGAAGAACATCAAGGAGGAAAAGTGAAAGTGAAAAAATAGATTTTAAACTTTGCAACTAAAATCAACATAAAATGGGTAAAAGCTGTGTGTGTGTGTGTGTGTGTGTGCGTGTGTGTGTGCGTGTGTGTGTGTGTGTGTGTGTGTGTGTGTCCCAAAAGCAATCAGTTGCTCCACTCAAACAGTACAAATGCATTTTCGTAAAAGGATCTAAAGAAACAAATAAACCTTCAATCACAACCGCGGTAGCAGGACTGTTTAATTTTAATCTCTCTCTCTGTTTTCAAGGTCACTGTTTTTACCTAGATTCAAGCTGACAGTGTTAAAGGAGATAAAATACGATACATTCTGACTAAATCAAAGGGAATACAATGTTGTAGTTATTTCGACTCCTTTTAAAAATGGGGACACACACACACACACACACACACGGAAAGAAAGAGAGAGATAATACTTCATGTTATATCTGTTAACAACAGTTATGTTTATGACAAAGACAGGTTATGTTCTCTATTATTATTATTATTATTGTTGTTGTTGTTGTTGTTGTTTTTGTTGTTTTTGCTGGTCTTGCTAATGCGACTTCTGGGGGAAAAAAAACAGCATTTATGTATGTTTCAAGCGATCGAAGGTGACAGCTGTAGCGGTGAGCAGCGCACCTGGGTTTAATGATAGACCCTCCTGTCCAGATCAGAGACTTCTGATTGGTTGATGCCCTGAACTCTTCCTCCTGATTGGTACATTTTGGTCGTTATGGTTCCAGCTCCCTGCGTGGGACGGTGAGTGTGATGGCCTCCTGAAGCTCCAGTCCATCTGTACTGACCTGGAGGAAACCCAAGTGTGCATTATTGTACACACACACACACACACACACACTTGCCTCCTATGTGGCAGCTCATCTGTTCTCTTGCTTTTGCCCACTAGAGAACCAAAACAAACACACACTCGCACAATCTGAACTTTCTGCGGATGCTTAAGTGCCCCACTAACCCCCCCCCCCCACACACACACACACACACTGGGCACCACAGCCTTGAGCTTTATAGTTGCATTGATGTCCCAGCTGCCTTCTGCTGATAACACACACACACACACACACACACACACACACACACAAACACATACACACACATTTTGTGTGAATGCATAATTCAGTGTTTGTAGCGCTACTGTTCTTCTCTCTGTACCACATCAGAATGGCTTTTTGTCACCCGAATGTTCGAGCTGATCCGATAACGCGACACATATTGTAGGAAATATATTGCACAGAAACCCAGGGACAAAATGGTCTTATTGTGCGCATAACCAGTGTAGTTTTTGTTTTTACAACAGTGGTGGTTTCCATTTTGTATTCAGTCATGCAGAATTGGCAATGTTGCTCAACGCGAATTAATCTTATCGCTAATTCAATGTTATAATGCATTGAGCGACAAAGCAGCCCGAAGTCATTCATCTCCAGCGAGAAACAGTCAATTACAGAATGGAGGTGGAGCCAGATGTGTTTTTTTTTCGAGCTAGTTTTCCTCGAGCTGAATCTCTAATCTCGTGTCCACTATAAGCCCAAGGCAAGTCCAGAGTCCTTAGCTCTTTGTATGCAAATGAGAAACATGGGAGTGATGGGAGTGAGGAACATTACGCACATAACATTCAGAGGAAGAACGGGAACACCATGAGGAATATTATCACCCAAGTCCAGGATCCCCTTGACTAAAGTGAGTTCCAATGAACTTTAAAGTCTGAGTCAAAGTCAGATTCACTATCCAGTGTCCAATTAGCAATGTCAGCGTCACTGTTTGCACTGGAGCAGTGCCTAGCTCAGTCCAGAGACCCCAGCGCTAAAATATAGTCAAATATGGAAACCCTATCCCTAGCTCTAAAGTCTGAAAATGTCTCTGTAGTGCCCCAATCAGGTTTAGACTTCCTTTCAAACTCTAATTCTAATTTGAGGCCCCTAGCTCTGGATTTCAAGTTTAATAAACAATCCCTGAATAGAGTCCAGAATTTAGCCATGAGACCAAGCTAATTACTCCTATTTTCAGTGTCAAACATAGTCCATTAAGTAAATAGTTCATCCTGTATGTTCAGTGTCCACACTCCCTAGGTCAAATTCAGAATCCCCATCTGCAGTATTAGTGTTGAGTCCAGAGGCCCTGGGACTAGAGTTTTATCATTTCAATCCAGAGTATTTTTGTCAAAGTTACGGCCACCGTCCATGATTCTAATAGGCCCCTTTGGAGTTTGGAGCCGATGCACAGTTTCAACCAGTTCGTTGTTTTCAGATAGCCAGAGCACAGGACACAGGACAGAAGAAAACCTGTTCCATGACGGCACCAACATTTGGCTGGACAAGAACAACTGTTTATATCAGGGGCTGGTGCGGGATTATCATGAACAACTAAACGTTTCTGACTGTCATCTTTAAAAAATGGACTCAATATGCGATGTGTGGCTCGATGCTTTCAAGTAATAATAAAGCCAAAAGAACTGCTTGCAAAGCCATCTTGAAGTTTGCCATTGTGTGGTGAATCCCTTTTCCTAGCACAGGAGACTGAGTGTAGTCTAGCATAGTGACCTCTGAAGCTTGAGTTAAATCCAGGGTCCTTTGCTCTAGTGACGCAGAATCCCGCCTTCTAGTGTAATTACCCCTGAACCCTAAGGCAAGTCCAGAACCCCTACACACAGACTAAAGTAAGGCCACATTCCATACAGTAGGTCTAGAGTATAAGCCCAAACTTGGGACCTAGTGTCCGTGTTGACTTCATAATCACAATTTCCCAGTGTTTCCAGAATCGGGTCGAGGCCGGTGTATTAAGTTCTGAAGTCAAGACCTGAAAATAATTTTCATTCCATTTTAACGGATTTTCAAAGACAGGGCCATTATGTTCTTGATTCTAGTATGTTTCTTCAGCATCAACCCCTTCACTGAGTCCATCACTACAGGGGACCGTTTATTCATATTAATTATAACTGATAATTTTATCATTCACATGGGACATAAGGGAGACTGTCCACGTAAACATACAAACAACCACGTGTCTGGGATTTTATTCTGTTTCTTGTCAACATCTTTGTATGAAGCACAGATGGAGATGTTTGGTAAGAAAAATAATTCTAATGAGAAAGCTTCAGGTTGTAATGATAGCGCAGTTTTACAATCTGTTCAGTGCTCGACCTCAAGTCATTTTTCCAGACGGTACCTCAGTTAAACCTTTAGTTTCTTGTAACCCCTCACACATTTTTTTTATAGCAGTATATTATAACAGTATATTGCTCTAGATTGTACAAGAATGATCTTATGTGCCTCCTCGAACCATCATAATGGTTCCTTTCACCCCGAGTCAAATGTGGATGAAAATACTTGAAGAATGTGTGCAACTTTGGAGTTCTTCTTGAGTGAACATCTGAAGTTGTTAGCACATTCACCATCCGGTTTTTGTTTCCAGATTCCAGAAACTCATCATGCTCTGATGCACAAACGAGCTCGGCTAAATGAGATTCTGTAGGCCATTTAGGCAACCATTTTTCTAGTCGCTGGATTTTGCGCAGGAACTTCACACTCTCTGATATGACCAATTCCCTCGGACGCTCCACCTTTCCTTCCATCTCACCTCTTCAGACGAGCATCAGCTTCTTCCACAAACCCCGGATATGCAGTATGCGCATTCTGGTTTCGATCTTAACCTTTGTGAACTAATCAACTAAAAACTGTGCTACTTAGAATATATCGCCGCATTCCACCCAAAATACAACAAATTTGATCTCCACATCAGACTGGTGCATGGGGTTGACCTGTAGCAGAATGGGTGTCACCCTCCTGCTGTAGCACCACTGAGCCCAAGATCAAGGCACTTAACCGTAACAGCAGAAGAGATGTCAGGAAAATTACAGAGTGCACATTGTGTTTACACAGCAACATTGTATTCACCTCATGCCATACCAATGACTACAGTATATGTTTTGATCACTACTACAGGCGCTTCGGCTAATTGTAGGTTGCAATGGTTTTCTAGGCAGTGTCAAAAAAAAAATGTACATCATTTAAATGATTTGCTTATTTGACGACACAAGATATGGTTCAAATACAATGTTCATACATTAAAATTTAACACTGGTTAATTTAAGCTACAGTAACTAGTCTGCTTGAAATGACTGCAAGAGATCCTTTCAGTTTCAAAGGTTACTTCAGGCATAACCAGTGTAATAAGTAATTGATTGCTCATCATTGGGTCACCCAGTCCCATCCACTAGCCTCTGCCAGTAACCATAGCCGATCTGGAATGGGAAAATAGATTGTAAATGGGATTCTGGCTTTCCGTTTGGTCATATCCCAGTTACACCAACGTGGATGTGGAGCTTACTGTAGATTGTACCAAAACTCTGTATGAAGAAAATCGAAATCTAAGTTAATTTCTATAGACATCTAGAGACAAATCAACATTATTTCTGGGTACAAATTGGCAAAGCAGGTTTAAGCCTAATTTATGCTTTGGCATTAAGTCTACGCCGTAGGTCCTGGGTACATACTGTGGAGCTGTGGCGCCATGCTGGTGGTTCCCCACCCTTGGTCCCCTCTGCTTGTGTCTAAGAAAAGCTGACCTCACCTTGCACCAACCCACCCCTCCCCAGCCTAGCCCATATACAGTACACAAAACAAAACAATAAATTCATCCTTTTTCAAATAGTTTTCTATCCAGACTTTTAATGATATTTTAAATGCGTAATTGTTATCGTATTTAACAACCACACAGCCTTGATTTTCATGAAAACCTCTTTTTAGTTAGATTACTTAAGAAATAACCATGGCCACAATTAGGACTATTTTGTTGACAGTATTGTGACAATGGTTTTGTTTAATACTGTATATATCACATCATTCACTCCTAATTAGGTTTGTTAATGTTTTGTTTACATAAAATCTTCCTGAATGCTAAATTACTAAAAAAAAAAACCCATGATATATATATATATATATATATATATATTTATTTTTTTATTTTTATTTATTTATTTATTTATTTATTTATTTATTTTTATTTTTTTTTCCCCCCCTACGCTTAATGTTGATTTTACCCCAAAAATTAAGGTTTGACACACATTTAAATAAAAAAAAAATAATAATAAAATAAATTACTTCTTTATTGTATAGTCATCATTTTTACATAAAGATTATTAAAACCGTTATTTTATGGAAATGTTACATCTATAAAAAAATATTGGTCATTAATTTTTACTTTTTTTTTCATGAAAATCTAATTTTAGTCAAATTCCTCAAATAAAAAAAAAATTATTCCAACATTCCAGAAATCGCCATGACAATCATTGCCACTTTTATGTCAACGGTCTTTAAACTTTACCCATCACTAAAATAACATAAGAATAAATTATTTAAGGTATTGTTGGAAATGAAACTTTTGCTCGCTCTAAATAAAAGACCTTTTGCGAACACTTTGATCACTCATTTTCAGAACGTATTTTTAAACTTCATTATTTAACAGCATTAGCTTCCCAAATTTAATATTCATGCAATTTGAGGTAATTATATTCATAGTGATTGGATTGAACTTGATCGACATTGACGAGCACATCACACATTAACTATTCAGTCAAATCTTTTTTTTTTATTATTTCACATGAGATGAGAATGGAGATGTGGCAGAGTGTGGTTGTGAGTCGGTCTGTGTTTTGTGTGTGTGTGTGTGTGTGTGTGTGGCGGGGGGGGGGGGGGGGGGTATCTTTCAACAGAATCATTCCCCTGTAGGTTTCTCCAGGTTTCTAAAGAAACCAAATGATTAGCATGAGGTTGTCTTGGTGATGGAGGGGTTGGTGTTAAAGATAGACAAGACAATGAGGTTCTTTCAGCAAGCTCTCCAATGACCACCGAAAATGAAAGGTTCTTATATCGACCTTACATCACAAGTGGCTCCTGTGAAGATCGTTGTTCCTGCTCTGAGTCATTCATGATGTCATCAAAATCAGGGTTGAAAATAAATTTGTTCCGATTGCTAACACACTAGGTTGATTTTGCATTCATCTCTAGTTAGTGCTTTATAATCAATAGTTGTGAGGTTTTGTCTTAAAGAACAGCAACAAACATTTTGTCTTAAGAGCAAGGAAAAGAAGACGTCTGGATTTTGATATGCTTTGACATTTGCTTTCCCGCAGACTCGTTCTGGTCGGTTGCAGCTGTCTTCATTTTCTCCTCGACTGGAGAACAGCCCATCCTCAATAACTCCTGCTCTCACAACATGTTTATAGTACTCAGCTCTGTTCCCAGCGTGGCCATTTTCTTCGCTCCAGGAAATCG
>CM059225.1:3441164-3456164 GCA_030347435.1 Clarias fuscus
AACAAACAAAGAAATGTTACTAATCATAATACGTTTCATTCACGAATTATAATTACATGTAGAACTCTTACCGTCAGGGTATCACACAGAATAAAAAAAGTGTACAGGTACAGATCTATCAATCAGCTCACCGATAGCCCAATGGAGCACAGGGAAGCACACCTAGCCAGAATGCAACAGTGTTAGCAACACAACAATGCTAGTACAATAGGAATTTATACAAATGCCCATGCACATACCTGAGAGACGAACAGTCATTAGATCCACTAAAACAGCGCCAAAAACACACTGACATCCAGATGAATGGCCTATAAATGTACAAAACGCTTAAAAATAACCAATTTAAAATTACCACCGGTTGCAGCACGGCACACTTACCTGTAGCCACCGAAACACAGGCACAAAAGGGGAAAGTCGGACGTGACGCACCCGGAGCAACGACCAATCAGCCCTTATATTAAGGATACTGACCGCGGATAGGCCAATCCAGCTGTCAGTCTAAGAATACTGACAGCTGATAGGCCTATCCCGCTGTCAGTCACCCAATTTCCTTACATCCCACCCCCAGTTTCTGCAACGTCGGCCCGACGGTGATCTAAAGGCAGCCCACCCAAAACTCAGTTCCAAGGCCGAAACAGGTTACCAACTGTAGTACCAACTATACTAGACACTGAACCAGCACCTGCTGCTCGAGGGAGGTGGTGCAGGTTAGAGTGATGACCTGCATTTCTCCGCCCAGTTCTTCTCACTACACTCTCAACAACCTCCAATGAGTTTGGAAGCAATGGAACCGGCTGCAAACCCACCTCAACCTCAGGACCATCCGTTACTCTGCAAGCTTCTGCAGATAGCGCACCATCAGATGTCGAAGGGACAGAAAGAACGACAGCATCCGGTGGCTGCAACCTACCTTGTGATGTCTCTGGCACCGAGACAAACAAATCCTCCTCCTCATCATGCTCCGCCTCCAGAAGTTGCAGAGGTTCAATGACCAAAGGATCAGGCAACTCAAAAGGTGGATCCTGGCCGATCAAAGTCTTTAGCAGAGATCGGTGCACATGCTTTACCTTACCCAAATCTGTGGTGGGAGCGATGGTATAAACTGACCCACCCTCTTTAGGCACCCTCAGGACCTGGTAGGCCACTGAGCTCCACAGGTCCTGGATTTTGTGTCTACCCCTCACGCTATAATCACGGAGGTATACCAGCTGACCCTCCTTCAGTGGTACTTCCTTTACCTGCAGGTCGTGCCGGGCCTTTCGCCTATCAGCTGCAGCACCCAACCGTTCACGGGCACCCTCGAAAGCAACTTGCAACCGACCCTGCTGCTCCAGAATCCACCTATGAACACTGCCAGCCAATGGCTCTTGAACCCTGCCCAACAAGAAATCAACAGGAAGTTTGGGCTCCTGCCCAAACATTAAAAAATGCGGAGATTCCCCAGTTGACTGATGCGGGGTAGTGTTGTACGCAAAGAGTACCTGGGGGAGACAGAGCGGCCAATCACCCTTTTTAGCAAGTGGCAAGGTGCGCAACAAGTCATGCAATGTCCTATTGAAGCGTTCGCATTGACCATTTCCAGCCGGGTGATATGGAGTGGTCCGCGACTTCTTGACTCCATACAAACTACAAAGTTGCTGGATGAGAGTGGATTCAAAATTACGGCCTTGGTCAGAGTGGATACGACCTGGTACACCGAATTTACAAAACCACTCTACCACCAGAACCTGAGCTACGGTCTCTGCCCGTTGATCTCGAGTTGGTACGGCCAAGGTATATTTTGTAAAAATATCGGTCATGACCAACACATTCTCAAGCCCGGACCTTGAGGGCTCAAGCACAGTAAAGTCCAAAGGCACAATTTCATTTGGACTTGCAGCCAACAAGTGTCCCATGAAACTGCCAGAGGCAGTAGGGACGCCTTTAGCACACTGGCACCGCTCACACTCCTGGCACCAGCGGGCAATATCCGCAGACATTCCAGGCCAGTAGCACCGTTGCCGCACGAGCTGGGATGTACGCTCCACCCCTTGATGCCCATGCTGTTGATGAAGCTGGGTCAAGACTTCATGTTTCATGACCGCTGGTAATAACACCTGGAAGACCTCCTCACCACCATCTGGGCGAAACACCCGCTGATAGAGCACACCATCAGTCTCAACCAGGCGGTCCCACTGCCGAAGCAGAATAATGGCAGACTTTGAGAGTTTCTTACGCTCTTCAGACGTTGGAGGCAGCTTGCGCCTCCAGAAAACCAACAACGCTCCTATGGCAGGGTCTGTTACCTGCTGAGCACTCATATTGCTGACAGAGGAACAAGGAAAGGAGGTAACCCAATTTACCTGGGCTACTGGTTCAACTCTGGCAGCTTGCTGTAACGCCCCAGGAACAGCCACACCTGGGCACAACTCTTGCACATCTCCCGTACCCAAAAAGTTTTGTCGTGACAAGGCATCAGCGTTCCGATTGCTTTTACCTGACCTATATTTGATTTCAAAGTCGAACGCTGCCACTTGAGCAGCCCAACGCTGCTCCATGGCACCCAACTTTGCGGAAACCAGGTAGCTAAGGGGGTTGTTATCAGTAAACACCACACATTTCTGCCCCAGCAGGTACTCCCTAAACTTTTCAGTCATGGCCCACTTGAGTGCCAAAAACTCCAGTTTCATAGAACTGTAGTTAGATGTATTGCGCTCAGTGGGCCTAAGACTACGACTGCCATACGCTATAGGGCGCACCTTACCTTGCTGCTCCTGTGAAAGAACAGCCCCTAGTCCACCATGACTAGCATCTACCTCTAAAATAAACGGTAGTGAAAAGTCAGCATAGGCAAGCACTGGAGCTGTGGTCAACTTACACTTCAACCCCTCAAAGCCACACTGACATTCCACAGACCAGGCTTCAGCAAATGCCTGAGCACTGGGCGAGACACGTTTTGGGTTTGCTAGCTGGGCCACCAACCTATGAAGAGGGGCAGCCAACTTGGCAAACCCCTCCACAAAGCGCCGGTAGTAGCTAGCAAACCCCAAAAAAGAGCGCAACTCTGAAACACTAGTAGGCCGAGGCCAGCGTGCAACTGCCTCCACTTTACCCGGATCAGTAGAAACACCCTCAGAAGAGATGACATGCCCCAAATAATGAACTTCCTTTTGGAAGAAGGCACACTTGGACAATTTGGCCTTCAGGCCTTCTCTCTGCAAGCGGCTCAAGACAACCTCCATCCGAGCAAGATGTTGATCTATAGAGGAGGAAAAGACAATAATATCATCCAGATACAAGAGGAGGGACTGGCACTGCTGATCCCCGAACAACCGTTCCATCAAACGTTGGAAGGTGCTTGGGGCGTTGCATAACCCGAAAGGCATTCTGTTCCACTCAAAAAGGCCGAAGGGGGTGCAAAAAGCTGTCTTGAATTTGTCCCCTTCAGCTACAGGTACTTGGTTATACCCGCTGGCCAGGTCCAGGGTAGAAAACCAACGGGCACCAGCCAGCGAATCCAAAGTCTCCTCAATACGTGGTAGAGGGAACGCATCCTTCCTAGTTTTTAAATTTAAGCGACGGTAGTCTACACACATCCGCAGGCTACCGTCCTTCTTTTTAACCAACACAATGGGTGAAGCATAAGGACTGCAGCTCTCTCTTATTACCTGGGTTTCCAATAACTGATTAATGTGTGCCTTTACCACCTCATACTCTGATGGGGGAATGCGTCTGAACCGCTGCCTGACAGGAATGTCATCCAACAGAGGGATATCGTGGGAGATCAGGTTTGTGCATCCCAGGTCTCCATCGTGTACGGAGAACACAAGTAAATACTTCCCCAACAATGCTCGAACCTTCCTCTGTTCATCCTCTGACAACACAGAAAGATCCAGCATGTCGACCTGTTCCTGCACACTAGGAGATTCCTGCACAACCTGTGCACTTACCTTAGCTGTAATGGTATTAACTTCTGTAATTTCCGGGGGCAGACTAACCACATCAACCTGGTTCACTGTGCCAATAATGGTGCTCGCATACAGCACTATATCCATAGTACCAACATTAACCACTGGCACATAAACAGTACCACTATGCACCCTTAACAGAGCAGGAGGGGCCAACAAACCTGCCGGCAGACCCGAAGTAGGTGGTTCATACAGTACAGTTCCACTCGAGTATTGAGCAGAACAAGTTGCGGCGACAAACTTCATGGTGCCACCCATGATGCGACACGCCCGACGTCCACGCACCTTAACTCGCCCCTCACGAGCCACCGCTGGCTGGGCGTCGACCTGGTGGCAATGTTGTAACGCCTGGAACACACAGCTAGAGGCCTGTAACACTACCGGTAGATCAAAAAGTGCTTTACCATGCTGGCCAAAGAGCTCCTGGTAGCAGCGGCTAAGGATGTTCATGCCCAACACCCCAGGAACTTGTGCACACACACTACCAGGAGGATCTCTGACTACCAACACGCCACAGCCTACAACTACTCGCCCACAAAGCTCCACATCCAATTCCAGATACCCAATATACGGAATCGCAAGGCCATTTGCAGCTCGAAGCTGTAGCCAATTACACGATCTAAGCCGCTCCTGACCCCACAACCCAAAATTAGTCAGAAAACAACTCTCGGTGATAGTGGACACCATGGAACCAGTATCAACCAGGCAAGGCACCTGAGCCCCACCCATAGATACAACAATCTGTGGACAAGTCGACATAAAACGTGACATAAAATCTAAACCAGTGACATTTGAGCCTATCCTTTCCCCAACCAAGTTGCGGCCCTGCAACTCGGTGGGAGCTAGTTTTCCGACGACTGCATGGACGATGACTGCTCATCCCTCATTAAAGCCGAATTCACATGAGCCGGCGGTGGCCGGACAGTCACCCGCTCCCCGTCGCAATCTCTAGCAAAATGGCCAGGTTTCTGACACCGTCTGCAAATTAAAGTAGTCCGAGATGGTCGTGAATGCGACTGAGTGTTTTGAATCTGAGCCATACTTTGAGTTAACTGATTTAATTGTTGCTGCTGCTTCCGCAGCATATCCCAAAGTTCACTCATTTCTGACGTTGTCGAACCACCACGGCTGCTACTACCAATGTGCTGATGTCCCTGTACCCCATATTGAACACCATAAGCGGCTGGAACCGATTGACTGCGACCACGCGCCCCCCCAGGCATACCCTCCCTTTCCCAACGAAGGGCTTCACTGCGAACGTCAAATAAAGTAACAGTGGGTTGACGACGCACCAACTGCTTAAGTTCACGTCGAAGAGTACAATCATTAACGTATTCGACAAACTGATCTCTTAGCAACATTTCACCATTGGGAATACCATGAGGGGACTGATTTTTTACTTTTTCCAGAAGACTCATCAGGGCCAAAGAAAACTCTACCAAAGTTTCCCCTTCCTGTTGTCTTCTGGAAAAAAACGCTTCTTGAAGTGCAACATAAGACTTTGTGCAACCATATAATTCACGCAACACCTGAATAATTTGTTTCGGGTCCTCCCTCTCGTTTACTGATCGGTACCGAATCTCTTCCCTCGCCTCTCCCTCCAGATGATCAACCAAAAAAAATGCCTGATCAGCCGTAGACAGACGGCGAAGCCGTATACAAGCTTGAGCCTCCTCAACCCACTCGTCGATGCCAATGCCCAACCGACCATTGAACTTTGGACACTTACGATCCCGAGGAACAAAAACAAACCGTTCCGCTGCCGATGCATCAGCACCAACGAGTGGGGGATCCGCAACTGCAGGAATCTGAACATTAGATGGACCCGGCTGTGCAACCAACACTTGCTCTTGTCTCAGTCGTTCATTGTCCGACTTTAATTGAGCTACCAACTCCCTTAACTCACGTATTTCATCCTCCATAACTGCAAATGCACAAGCACTTACCACAAAGAGGTGAACTAAACGTACCTTTTACCGGTCCACCACAAAAAAAAGGCTACTACTGTCTGGTTCCTAACAAAAACAAAAAAACAAAAAAAAAAAGAGAAAAAACAAGACGGCTACTCAACCAAACCAAAACCCACGTCTCTGCACTAAGGAGAGAGATCCTGCCGATTACGCCAGAATGTGGCGGAAGCAGTGCAGTTGTGAAACAGTATACCAAAGAAGTAATCCGACTACGCCACCCTAGAAATTAACTCTAGGGAACAAAACTCAGTCCCGAAAAGGGAACAATTAAGCACACAGGTTCGATTCTCTCAAATAAGAAAGCAAGAGACGTGGGTGAAATATAAAAATACAAATGTTTTATTACAGCTATGATAAAAACCTTTAAAATAGACAGTACGGAGTCAAAAGCACCGTAGAAGACCCACACTTTAAATGAAAACAATATACTTACAAAAAAAGAAATATGGACACTAACCAAAAAAAAGTCAACTTTCAATATAAAAAAAAACAAACAAACAAATAATATAAATACCAGCAAGGCTGAGGCGTCCAATGGCAGGAAACAAATGGATTCTGGTTTTGGAAAAACACTCATCCACACACAAGGTGCACTCAGATCACACTACCACACACTCGAAATGGTGCATACCCCACACTAAAGAAGAACCACCACCGCAAGGGGGAAGATCCATTCACCCGTGGGACCCCAGCTCCTGCAATAAACCAAAAAGAAATAAACAATTAACTCCACATGAAATATAAAAAAAACTACTGGTAGACAACCCCAGACGGGAATAGGTGTCAGTCACTACCACAGGAAAGTAAAAAAAGCAAATGAATTCCAAACTTAAAATACATAGAATCAAATAAATCTACAAAGCAAATGACATTAATAAGGAGAAAAATAACAAGATAATTGGGTGTAAATATATAAGGATATGACCAAAAAGAAGAAAATCAAACAAAATCAACGTTACTCATACAAAAAGTATGACCAAAAGAAAACACAACAAAAACTAAATCAGTCAGGAAAAAGGAAAAGAAAGAGCAGGTATTCTTCTTTTAATGCAAAGAGATTGTCGTATTCTCCACACAGGTACACAAAGTAAAACAGCCACCAAACACCATAGGAATCAGACAAGCAGTCCCCTTTTAAGAACAAAGGTGGCGTCTGCACGACAGCATCCACAACAGGACAACAGGAGCTGCAGCAGACCGCTAATACCGCAAAGCGGAGGACAGCAGTACACACGATACCAAACAGAATAAACTAAGATGAAACGAGAGGGAGAATCCTATAACAAACAAAGAAATGTTACTAATCATAATACGTTTCATTCACGAATTATAATTACATGTAGAACTCTTACCGTCAGGGTATCACACAGAATAAAAAAAGTGTACAGGCACAGATCTATCAATCAGCTCACCGATAGCCCAATGGAGCACAGGGAAGCACACCTAGCCAGAATGCAACAGTGTTAGCAACACAACAATGCTAGTACAATAGGAATTTATACAAATGCCCATGCACATACCTGAGAGACGAACAGTCATTAGATCCACTAAAACAGCGCCAAAAACACACTGACATCCAGATGAATGGCCTATAAATGTACAAAACGCTTAAAAATAACCAATTTAAAATTACCACCGGTTGCAGCACGGCACACTTACCTGTAGCCACCGAAACACAGGCACAAAAGGGGAAAGTCGGACGTGACGCACCCGGAGCAACGACCAATCAGCCCTTATATTAAGGATACTGACCGCGGATAGGCCAATCCAGCTGTCAGTCTAAGAATACTGACAGCTGATAGGCCTATCCCGCTGTCAGTCACCCAATTTCCTTACACAAAGAATGGTGTGAAAAGGGAAAAACATCCAGTATGCGGCAGTCCTGTGGGCGAAAATGCCTCGTTGATGCTAGAGGTCAGAGGAGAATGGGCCGACTGACTCAAGCTGATAGAAGAGCAACTTTGACTGAAATAACCACTCGTTACAACCGAGGTATGCAGCAAAGCATTTGTGAAGCCACAACACGCACAACCTTGAGTCGGATGGGCTACAACAGCAAAAGACCCCACCGGGTGCCACTCATCTCCACTACAAATAGGAAAAAGAGGCTACAATTTGCATGAGCTCACCAAAATTGGACAGTTGAAGACTGGAAAAATGTCGCCTGGTCTGATGAGTCTCGATTTCTGTTGAGACATTCAAATGGTAGAGTCAGAATTTGGCATAAACAGAATGAGAACATGGATCCATCATGCCTTGTTACCACTGTGCAGGCTGCTGGTGGTGGTGTAATGGTGTGGGGGATCTTTTCTTGGCACACTTTAGGCCCCTTAGTGCCAATTGGGCATCGTTTAAATGCCACGGCCTACCTGAGCATTGTTTCTGACCATGTCCATCCCTTTATGACCACCATGTACACATCCTCTGATGGCTACTTCCAGCAGGATAACGCACCAAGTCACAAAGCTCGAATCATTTCAAATTGGTTTCTTGAACATGGCAATGAGTTCACTGTACTAAAATGGCCCCCACAGTCACCAGATCTCAACCCAATAGAGCATCTTTGGGATGTGGTGGAATGGGAGCTTCGTGCCCTGGATGTGCATCCCACAAATCTCCATCAACTGCAAGATGCTATCCTATCAATATGGGCCGACGTTTCTAAAGAATGCTTTCAGCAACTTGTTGAATCAATGCCACGTAGAATTAAGGCAGTTCTGAAGGCGAAAGGGGGTCAAACACCGTATTAGTATGGTGTTCCTAATAATCCTTTAGGTAAGTGTATACCAGAAAATAATAAGCACTGTGGAAGTCAAGTTTACAACAAACTGTGGTACATAATATAGAAACTATGTAAAACTATTTATATAAAATTATTAATAACAATAGAAAGTCATAATACTTAATAAAAAAGGGTGTACCCTCTGCAGGTGCTGACAGGTCACATGAACTAGAAGTTGTTGAAATAAAGTCATTAAAATTTCTATTAAATTTGTTAATAAATATGAAAAGTAATCATATTTAATGATATTTAACAATATCTAATGAAGTTATTGAAATAAAATATTAAAAAATATGAATAAATATGCAGGGTGATAATATGCAGTCATTACACACCACCATGCATCACATTGCCACTAACAGTAACAACATTTATTTATTTATAATATTAATAATTATAATTATAATATTAATATTTATAATATTAATATTATCCGTATTTCGGTCAGACAGTAATTTGCAGATGGTTCCTAACACGCGCAGTAGGCAAGGTGCTGTCAGACTCTTTTAGCTAATCTCCATCACAAATTGGAATCTAGAAGCCAGAGCGCGGATATCCAACGTCCAACTTCAAACCAACTTCATTGTTGGAAATTGAGCACACCTAAGCGCAAGAAGTGATTGAGACGTGCTATGTGGCTTAATAAAAGTGTTTCAGTAGCATACGGTGATGCTCCTTTGTCCGGTGACTTGTTTTATGGGCAGCAATATTGGTTTCTCTCTCCCTTTGCTTTTTATTTCCGGTGAGTCGCCTGATCTATTCACTCTTTGTATAGTCGCAAGTCACTAATCTAAATACGTGTTGGTCATTAGCAGTGTTGTGAGACGTTACTTTTTCAAGTAACTTATTACATTACTCAATTACTGTCATTAAAAAGTAATCAGTTACATTACAGCGTTACTTTCTGATAAAGTAACTAGTTCGAGTACTTTTCCATTGCAGAAAATGAAAACTCCTTTGTGCTTCCTCATGCATGTTGTTTTAGTCAAGGCCTTTGTAATTATTCTACCATCATCACTCAGTGAAGTTTGGCTCATAATCTGTTCACTACTAATACCCCTATCTCACCTACGCGGTTTCGCGCGGTCCCGTAAGTACGGTTCATCATGATTCACCGCGAGTTTCGGCGCTGTGATTAGGTTTCCCTTAGGTCCTCGCATAGTCAAATCGCATAGGTGAGATAGGGGTATAACAGCAGGAATAACAGAGGGGGCGGGTTATCGGGGGTGGGGCTTGTAGGACGACTTGGTTTTAGACCACAATAATTCATTAGTATGGTATAGGGCCTCCTTTTGGGGCCAATACAGCATCAATTCATCTTGGGAATGACAGATACAAGTCCTGCACAGTGGCCAGAGAGATTTTGAGCCATCAAGACATCCTGGCTTAAAATCCCTCTGGTGGCCCAACCCCATACTAATGAACTATTGAATGATTATGGTTCACATAGTAATGAATGATTGTGGTTTAATTGTTCAACCCCTGTATATACACACACCCTGACAAAAGTCTTGTCACCTATTCAAGTTATAGGAACAACAAATAATAACTTGACTTCTAGTTGATCATTTGGAATCAGAACTGGCTTATATGAAAGGCAAAGGCCTCTAGATTACGCTCATTTTACCAAACTAAAATCTTATCTTGCTGTGATTTTAATTATTATTAATTAAGACAGAACGGTCAGACTTCTTTTAGACAAAAGTCTTGTCACTTAACAGAAATACAGTACAGAACATAAAGTCAATGTGCAGTGAAAAAAGAATTAATATTGTATATGACTCCAATGAGTTTGGAGGACTACATCCAAACGTCTTGGCAATGACTCAAATAACTTATTAATAAAGTCATCTGGAACGGCAAAGAAAGCATTCTTGCAGGACTCCTAGAGTTCAAGATTCTTTGGTTTCATCTTCAATGCCTCCTTCATCTTACCCCAGACATGCTCAATGCTTCATGTCTGGTGACTGGGCTGGACAATCCTGGAGCACCTAGACCTTCTTTGCTTTCAGGAATTTTAATGTGGAGGCTGAAGTATGAGAAGGAGCACCATCCTTCTGAAGAATTTGATTCCAAATGATCAACTAGTAGGAACAAAAAATAATAACGACTTCAACTTGGATAAGCGACAAGACTTTTGTCACTTTTGTTTTTTGTATAGTTGTGTTGCAACTATAGTTTTTTCACACCTGTTTAATATTGCTGTTTCATTGTCCTATTTTCATGATGTGTCACCACCAACTGAGAGATAAGTGGGTACTGGGCCATTTTTAGGTTTGTAGGCAAGCATCAGGGTTTTGATTTTTGTATTTGATTTTTGCAGGCAGCTACAGGAAGCCAGTGTAGAGAGCAGGAAGTAGAGTGGTGTGGAAGAACTTCGAAAAAGGAGATTGAAAAGGAGATGTGCAGCTGCATTCTGGATCAGCTGCAGAGGACAAATGGTGAACAGAGGCAGACCTGCCAGGAGTGAGTTGCAGTAGTCCAGTCTTGAAATAAAAGGGATTAAACAAGCACCTGAGCAGCCTGTGTGGAAAGAAATGGGTGAATTCTTCTGATGTTAAAAGAAGAAATCAACAAGAGCGAGTAAAGTTAGCAATGTGTTGGGTGAAAAAGACAGTTGACTGTGCAGCGTTGCCCAAAGATTGCGGGCAGTGACTGAAGGAGTTATCCAATTGTTGTAGAAGGGGATCACAAGGTCTTAACAGAGGGATAAATCACCTGGGATGACATGTTAACATACACACTAAAAACTGTTTGGTTAAAAAAAAAAAACATTCTTAACCCAGCCGCTGGTTTTGACAGAAGTGCTGGCTTCAACCATTTAACCCAGAATTCTGGGTTATTTTATTTGACCCAACAAGTGGGTAAAATTCACCCTCTAGCTGAGTTAAATGTTAAAGTCCTGGGTTATTATTTTTTAAACCCAACCAGTGGGTAAAATTGACACTCTTGCTGGGTTGGCACAGGGCTCCCAGATGGCAAGCAACGCCTGTGGCGCAGTACGCGAAAGACAGGGTCACCCCTGGGCACTGTTCAGAATGGGCAGATCCACAGGCTGCTACGATGTGGAGTTCTGAACAGGCAAAGGCACCTGGCAACATGTTTATTTAAGGGTCCTAATACCTCAGCACTTCGTGCGATCATTTAGGTAGCACCGGTGAAGGTATCAGGGCCGAAGAAAGAAAGAAAGAAAGAAAGAAAGAAAGAAAGAAAGAAAGAAAGAAAGAAACTCAGTACAGTTTATTAGTGCACGAAGCACAAATTCTCTCTCTCTCCCATAAGTCCTCGGTAAGGGCGAACGCCCCGAGAGGACAAGTTTTGTTTTATTTTCCAGAGCCCCGTCCATTCTCGCGTAGAGGGCGGAGCTCTGTTTATTTTGTGTTTTCACTTTTCATTTCTTTTCCTTTTAAGTTTCTTAATTAATAATCCCACGCTATCACAAGCACTCTCACTAACTCCTATTTCATTTACCCACTCTAACGCCCAGTATAAGGGCTCTTATCATTAAAAACATCGCGTGGTGCGGTATGGAGAGCCTTATGGGACCCTTAGTAACACACAATACATACATTTCACACTATTTAACATGTGAGGGATAACAGGATACGGTGCGCCATCTGGATTTAATACGAAACACTTCCCCCTTTTCAAATTCTCAACAAACACTAGATGAATACGATATTTACAGTAAGTGATGAATTTACAACTTATAATAAATATTCCATAAGGATTCAGATATAGCTCGTTTTCAACTACGACTTAACAATGACTAAATAATAACAATTTAATGAATAATAAAAAACAGAATGAGGAAAAAAAATAGCAGCACACCCCCATATCAAAGCATTTAATTCGAATAATAAAATATGCTTGCTCCTACCACAACTTACTACACAATTCACATGAACTTACCATAAAATACTGAGTGCTCTGAGCATGATCCAGTCAGAAGAATCCAGAAAGTTTACCAAAGTTTTTTTTTTTTTTTAATGATCCTAGATCAGACAGAAACAGACGGCATATTAAGACTGTCATTAACAGTACAAACGCACTTTTCTCATACAGTATAACCGACTATTGACACAAAATATAAAAACATAAACTCCCCACAACCCCATATCAAAGTGCCTCCATGGAAAAGTGAATAACCATGGAAATGAGTTTGCTCCTAACACAACAACATTTAAAATTTAGTTTAAAATATATATATATATTAACTTACCATAAAATACCGCCAGCTTTAAGTGGCCCCCAAGTGAAGAATTCAGAAAGTTCGACATGCCGTTCCTTAATTCCAAGAACGCAAAGAATGTACTTGCGCGCTGGAGAGTTTGAGGACACTGCAAATGGATCGTACAGTACAGGATGTGTCACACAGCCGCAATGTATTATACCATAACTGTATTAGACCCCCCCCCAAAAAAGCCAGTTAGAAATACCCAAAATAAAATAAATCAGCTGTTTTTATAACTGCTATACAGTATAGTGATCTGAATTCTAACACAAACATTTTTAAAAAAATATATTTAATTCAGTTCCCTGATGACTGCTTGCGTCACTGTGTGCATGATTTAGGAAGTCATCTGGGATTCGTCAACCGAGATCAGCTGATGTGAGTCAAGGAATCGAAAGTGAAAGTGAAAGTGACGACTGCTGAGTGACCTAAAAACCAAACCGCACTGCACGGCACGGCAAGGTAAGAAAGAAGATGTTTTTAGTTGTTAACTTAGATATAACAAGCTAAACGTGTGTGTGCGCATAACACAGGTAGCGAAACTGACTATGTAAAATTTAAACAACAATAAGAACAGCGTCCAACAACATGGCGGCTGAACAGACGCCGAACACGTCAACAGACGTGAGCATTGCGAGTTCGCACGGTTTAAAACGATGCTTTATGTATTTACTCAGGGCTTCCAACTTTCCATAAAATCTTGGAGCGAGATTCTAAGCGGGTGCACACGTACGCGTGCAAACACGACGCTCCCACACCACCTGCACCGCCATTTTGTCTCCCTCTAACCACACACACACCTGTTAGCCAACTCTCGCGAAACAAATAAGAAACCACACACTTCATGAACACACACACATAATAAGCCCTATATTGTTATAGTTACCTAAAGTTTCTGTAACTTTCACTAATTTTTTTTTTTTTTTTAAATCAATACCTCACCTTGTAATAGCATTTGCTTAGGATAACAAATGGCTTCTTCTAAGTTATTCTGAAAAATTCACCCTGACTTTTTACCCAAGAAAACGTTATGTACGTGTGCAGAGCCTCTAGTAACCTCTCATAAGTATTATCATAGGAAAAGGGATCCTTAGGTTTTACAGAAAGAATACTATTACATTTTATTGTAAACATTTATGCAGCGTTTAAAACTTTGGAATAGGGCTGTAGCTATCGAATATTTTAGTAATCGAGTATCCTACCAAAAATGTCATCGATTAATTGAGTAATCGGATAAAATGTACTTTTACTTAATTAAACAGCAATATAAAATATACTGCAAAAAAAAAAAAAAAAAAAAGAACACTTAATCCCGGTTTGACTTGAACTTGCATACACATTTAAGAGGCGTTCAAGTCAAACTGGGACTAAGTGTTCCCTTTCATTCCTTTTAAATGCATACAGCATTTTATTTGAAAAAATTTACATTGTCTTTATTCACAATATAAGGACTAGCTTAAAGTTGACTGAGACGAATTAAGTGCATTGCAGCCGTACATTCTTATTCTAATTCTTTTTAAAGCCTTTTCTCAGGTGCAAAAAAAAAAAAAAGGTATTTCAAATAACTAAGGCACACATTAAATAAATAATTATACAAAAACACCAAGTTGGGCAATTTAACTTTCAGAACTAAAAGTTTCAAACTCTACACCCTAAAAAATGCTGGGTTAAAAACAACCCAAACTGGGTTGTTTTTAACCCAGCTGCTGGATAAATATTGGACCAACTACATGCTGGGTTAAATTAACCCAGCAAAATGGGTCATTTATTTAACCCAGCAAAATGGGTAAAAATATTCAATCCAAATGTTAGGTCATATTTAACTATAATGCTGTTTTAATTTCTACCTCACAAATAGGTTATTATTATTTTTATGTGTTACATCTCTATGGGTTAAACAGTTTAAACAGTTAAATTACTTTGATATACTGGTCTATTACAAAAAAAACCCACTAAGTTTTGCAAATCATACATATATGCAATAAACAACACCCAATTAATTGTACAAAACATAGAAAAAAATATTTATTTATTTTTCAAAAGCACAAGATCAGATAATAGAAAACA
>CM059225.1:3461164-3596164 GCA_030347435.1 Clarias fuscus
CTCGGCCAACCACCCCTCCATTGATATGAATGGGTGTGTGTGTCACCTTTCTCCTTCCTGGAGTCAACGAAGAGCTTCTTGATCTTCTTGGTGTTGAGCAACAGGTTGTTCTCAGCGCACCAAGCAGCTAGACGGTCCACCTCCTCTCTATAAGCTGACTTACCGTGTTTTTTATAATCTGAAAACAAATTGATAACTGGCACAATGGAGGTGGACTTAAGGCAGGTGGGCACAATAGCTTGGGCTAGAGCCAGGTTAAATAAATCAGTTATTTGGCCACACGTGGACAAAATTGTTGGTACCCTTCGGTCAATGAAAGAAAAACTCATAATGGTCACAGAAATAACTTTAATCTGACAAAAGTAATAATAAATAAGAATTCTATGAACGTTAACCAATGAAAGTGAGACATTGCTTTTCAACCATGCTTCAACGGAATTATAAAAAAAAATTAACTCATGGAACAGCCTGGACAAAAATGATGGTACCCCTAACTTAATAGTTTGTTGCACAACCTTTTGAGACAATCACTGCAATCAAACGATTCCTGTAACTGTCAATGAGACTTCTGCACCTCTCTGCAGGTATTTTGGCCCACTCCTCATGAGCAAGCTACTCCAGTTGTTTCCGGTTTGAAGGGCGCCTTTTCCAGACAGCATGTTTCAGCTCCTTCCAAAGATGCTCAATAGGATTGAGGTCAGGGCTCATAGAAGGCCACTTTAGAATAGTCCAGTGTTTTCCTCTTAGCCATTCTTGGGTGTTTTTAGCTGTGTGTTTTGGGTCATTGTCCTGTTGCAAGACCCATGACCTGCGACTGAGACCCAGCTTTCTGACACTGGCCAGCACATTTCTCTCTAGAATCCCTTGATAGTCTTGAGATTTCATTGTACCCTGCACAGATTCAAGACACCCTGTGCCAGATGCAGCAAAGCAGCCCCAGAACATAACAGAGCCTCCTCCATGTTTCACAGTAGGGACAGTGTTCTTTTCTTGATATGCTTCATTTTTCCATCTGGGAACATAGAGCTGATGTGCCTTGGCAAAAAGTTCCATTTTTGTCTCATCTGTCCATAGGACATTCTCCCAGAAGCTTTGTGGCTTGTCAACATGTAGTTTGGCATATTCCAGTCTGGCTTTTTTATGATTTGTTTTCAACAACGGTGTCCTCCTTGGTCGTCTCCCATGTAGTCCACTTTGGCTCAAACAATGACGCATGGTGCGATCTGACACTGATGTTCCTTGAGCATGAAGTTCACCTTGGATCTCTTTAGAAGTCTTTCTGGGCTCTTTTGTTACCATTCGGATTATCCGTCTCTTTGATTTGTCATCAATTTTCCTCCTGCAGCCACGTCCAGGGAGGTTGGCTACAGTCCCATGGATCTTACATTTCTGAATAATATGTGCAACTGTAGTCACAGGAACATCTAGCTGCTTGGAAATGGTCTTATAGCCTTTACCTTTAACATGCTCGTCTATAATTTTCTTTCGAATCTCCTGAGACAACTCTTTCCTTCGCTTCCTCTGGTCCATGTTGAGTGTGGTACATACCATGTCACCAAACAACACAGTGACTACCTGGAGCTCTATATATAGGCCCACTGACTGATTACAAGATTGTAGACACCTGTGATGCTAATTAGTGGACACACCTTGAATTAACATGTCCCTATGGTCACATTATTTTCAGTATTTTCTAGGGGTACCATCATTTTTGTCCAGGCCTGTTCCATGAGTTTATTTTTTTAAATAATTCTGTTGAAGCATGGTTGAAAAGCAATGTCTGACTTTCATTGGTTAAAATTCATAGAATTTTTATTTATTATTACTTTTGTCAGATTAAAGGTATTTATGTGACCATTGTGAGTTTTTCTTTCATTGATCAAAGGGTACCAACAATTTTGTCCACGTGTGTAGTTCTACTTATTCTTTTTAGAAGTAATGGTTTCTTTGGTACATTTTGAGCATGAAGGCGACAGTCATCATAAGAGCCAGTTTCATCGTAATGTTTGATGGTTTTGTCGACTGCACTTTAAGATACATTCAAAGCTTTTGAGATTCTTCGTAGTAACTAATTAAATTAACTCGGTTCTTAAAGTCTTTTCTCTTTATTTAACTGAGTGATTTTTGCCATAATATGGATCTAAATAGTTTTAACATAATCAGCAAAATACATAACATTGTCTTGTGTCTTACAAACTGCCAGTCAATTGCTTGCGAAGTGTGGTGACCTTACAAAACATCTTAGGTGTGAAGAACACCTTTGAAAACATAGACAGGAAGTGGAGCCTTTGCAGCATCAGACTGGCACTAACAGTATTAATATTTATTTATACTTACATATTTATTATTTATTATATATCTATATCTTATCCATATTTCAGTCGGAGCAGTAATTTACAGATGGTCCCTAACTCTCGCAGTAGGGTGAGGTGCTGTCACTAGTGAATGTTAGTGAATCTCTGCCCCAAATCGGAATCTGGAAGCCGGAGCTCGAATATCCCACGTCCGACGTCAAACCAACTTCACCGTGGTGTGAGTTTACGTGCCATTCAGGGTTAACAGGTTTTTCAGAAATCCCCAGGTATTGAGAGACATACAGTAGTTAAAAACCTGGTTGCTTCCTTTTATCCTGTTGTTGTTAATCTTTCGTCTGCTCCCTTTGAATCTTCACAATCTTAATCATTTTAACTGAACAAGGAATTGGCAACCCTGCATTTAACAGACACAGTCACTCTCTCTCTTTCCTCTCTCTCTCTCTCTCTCTCTCACTCACTCACTCACTCACTCACTCACTCACTCACTCACTCACTCACACACACACACACACACACACACACACACACACACACACACACAATCTAAAAACCAGATAAATATAAAATGACGGACTACCTTAAAATCTTAATTCATGAAATACTCATCAAACTGTTTTATAGTGTTTTGTGTAATGGCGTAGGTCTCGCAAGGGGAGAAACCACGTAAAAATGAAAATTAAAGATGAAAATTGTTAAAAGCGCTATACAAATAAAATTGAATTGAATTGAAAAAATACTATGCACTGTTTTAAAAACGGGCAGATACACAGGCTGCTACCCCACGGACTTCTGAGTAGGCAGAGTTGTAGCCATCTAGACATGTGGTTGCTTGGCGACGCCGCCGCAGACACAATTAACGCGGACACACTGCATTTGGCAGCGCATCTATTTAGGCCCTGATGCCTGAGCGCTTCATGCGATCATTAGGTAGCACTGGTAAGGTATCAGGCCTAAGACAAAGACAAAGCATGCAGCAAGCCAAAGAACCGAGACAAAGGCAAAAGAGCCAGTCTCATTTAAGCGAGAAGCCAGATAAAATGGGAGGATTGCGTCAGGAAGGGCATCCAGCATAAAACCTGTGCCAAGTTGTTGTGCGGATCAGATGGTGACACTGTGGCGACCCCTTGACTAACAACAGCAACTAATTATCACTGCAAATATTAAAGCCATTCTCCTAAGCTGCTCATTTCACTGCATCTCTAAATCCAGTAATGATTTCTCAGGTGTTTTTCAGGATGTCAAAATTAAGCCCTCTGTCTACCACGAGTAGCGAGTCAACAGACTCCAATCAGACTTCAACAGCTTTTCAAACATCCCGTCATGAAAATGAGAGTGACGAATGTGAGGTCCCGAGGTGAGTCCATTGTGCATTCTCGTGCTGTTTCATTTTGAGTAATCAAACGCTGATTAATTTTCTTTTACAGCATTGCAGCTGCAAATCTCAGGTCCATATTTCCTTGTGTTTCTGTACTTGTGTGTCCAAAGTGATTCCTAAATGTGCAGTTCAATTTAAGTGCGGGATCTTTTTTTTCTGTAAAAACAATTCATTTAACATGTCCGTTAACTGGTGATTTCTGAGGCTGGTGACTCTAAATGAACTTCTCCTCTGCAGCCGATGTAAGCTTTGGTCTTGCTTTCTTGGGAAGGTCTTCATGAGAAACAGTTTCTTCATGAAGCTTGATGGGTTTTGCAAATGAACTTGTTGTTTCAGAACAGCTGACCTTCATGTCTTAAAATAACACCTGACTGTTGCTGTTCCTGATGTTACTTAATACAATATGTGTTATTTCTAGAATGTAGAAAATAAATCACTAAATAAACAACACTGAAATAGATGGGGTGTCCAAACTTTTGATACTAGTACTGTACATTATTTGGACCTTTCATAACATTTAATGTAATGACTTTATGTAGTAAATGACTTGTCTTTCCTTAACTAAGTAATGCATGTTGATGTTGTAGAAGTGGACTAGATCTCTGGCATGTACTGTTAGAAGAAAATAATCAGCTTCAGGCTGGAGTCTCAATAGTGTTGTGGGCGAGGCATAAGATTTAGATGTTTAATTAAAGAAAAAAGCAAACAAACATGAATAAACACAAAACTCTAGACTTTAACAAACTAAACTTGAAGCTATGGCAAAACCAGAATTCCCACAAAATAGCATTATATCAGTAATCCAAAACAAGGGGCCTCCGAGTGGCGCAGTGGTAAAAGCGCTCGCCCTATCATCCGGAGATCGCTAGTTCGAATCCCGGGTGGTGCTGTAACCTCTCGCAGCCGGAGGTCTCTAGAGAGAGCTGATTGGCCGAGGGAGGGATGTCGAGGTACTTAGTGCTCCCACATTAATCATGGCTCTACAGCCAGTCAGGGGCGTCTGTGAGCTCGCGCAACGGAGGGGGCGGATAGCGCTGTTCTCCGAGTGTGTTACTCCGGTGCGCGAGCGAGCAGTTCGAAAAGATGCGGTCGGTTGGCGTCACGTGGTTCGGAGGAAACACGTGATAGTCTTCGGCCCTCCCGGCTGAGTGGTAGTAGTAGCCTTAATGTGGGAGCCCCCTAGTGACAGGGAGGAATTGGACACGACTAAATTAGGGAGAAAAAAATTAGGGGAAAAAAAATTAATCCAAAACAGTTTAACAGAACCGAACAGATGCAGGATAATAACTAACCCAAAAACATGGCTACTTAAAGCCAAACTAATTAGCAACCTCGGTTCAGGTGCGAAGTCTGGGAAACGAAATCCAAAAACTACAAAGTCTTTGGGTGCAAGGCGCCCTCTAGGGGTTAACCGTGAACAGTAACGGTAACAGTAACTCTGGTACATTCTTCACCCGACTTTGTAGCTGAATATTTTTCTATTCTAGCACAACACATACTTCAGTTTGACTCTTAACACATGCACTTTCTGCCAAGCACAATCGAGGAGCATGTACTTCAATTTAATGGTGAAATCTAATTCCTGATGATAATTAATGAACAGAAAATGAAAGCTGGTGGGATTGATTATTAGAACAGCATAAAGCTTGTATGTTTATATCTACATGCTTGTCCATTATTATAACCACAATCAAAAGAAACGCCATTCAGTAAGAAATTCTTTTTTTTTTCTAGAAGCAGCCTGGAGTTGGACAGGGGCTCATCTGCTCCTACTCCAAGTGGTGAAGGAACAGATAAGTTACATCCAGATACGTGCAGGACAGGCAAAGAGATCCAAGTGTAAGTCCAGATCATCTGCTACTGAAGACAATAAATCATAATTTTGAAAATAGTTCAGCTATATATATATATATATATATATATATATATATAGGGTGGGCCATTTATATGGATACACAAGCACACCATTGTTTTTCTTGTGAAATTCCCAATAAGTTTGATGTCTCACATGACCCTCTTTCTATTGAAAAAACAAAAGTTGGATCCAAGATGGCCGACTTCCAAATGGCCACCATGGTCACCACCCATCTTGAAAAGTTTGGCCTCTCACATATACTAATGTGCCACAAACAGGATGTTAATATCACAACCATTCCCATTTTATTAAGGTTTATCCATATAAATGGCCCACCCTGTGTGTATGTATATATATATATATATATATATATATATATATATATATATATATATATATATATATATATATATAATTACTGCTGTATTAAAGAAGCCTATTTTTTAGGGAGTGTTTATGTGTAGCCCCCAGTGATATCTACAGAAAATATAAGACATGCTTTGTAACTTCTATAGAGACTGGTTATCTCATGTAATTTGTACATAATTCAATTAGATTCCATTTTACTTGTATAGAACTTTTATAGACTTATCTATAGACAGTTATAGAAGTTTGTATGAAATGTATATGTTTATGAATCAGAATGATCAGATGGTCCCTGATAAATGAGCCAAGGGCGACGGTGCTGAGGGAAAAACTCCCTGAGATGGCAATAAAGAAACCATGAGAGGAACCAGACTCAACAGGGAGCCCATCCTGTTAGGGTTGTATTTTCTGAACTAGTACGCTCTCTACTAATTTCTCTCTGCAAGCCGGTCCATCTGCACTGCACCTCTGAGCTCAGGAGAACAGGTCAAAGAACAGCCACACACAGATGATTGATCTTTCACCAGTCTGATTTTTTATTATAGAAGCACACATATATATAGTGGTTTGACACTGTCCTTTGCGAGCAGAATACAGAAAGGAGGGGGCTTGAACTTTAATGTCTACAACTGATATAAAACAAACTTAAAGGTCATACATACAGGTGTAATATCAAATTATGCAGTTGGGTAAATAAAACAGGAATAGAACAGAAAGTGCCTGCTCTTGACTTCTTGAACTTGTTGATTTCACACCTCTGCACACGGTGCACCAGGGCACAGGATGTTCTGTTAGACAGGAAACATCACAGACAGACAGGAGATCATAATATCATAATATCATATCAGCAAAATCTATATAGTTCGCACTACATTCTACCTTTTACTTATCTCTAAATGCATTTATCTCCAACATTCCCCTCTTTTATTATTAAATCATTTAGTTTGGTGTCAGAAGTGGGATCCCTCTAATTAGGTAAGTGTTCTCTTTCTTTTGTTTAGAGATATTTGCCTGATTATAGGGATCGAATAAGAAATAGGGTTACAGAGTCCGGGACTCCGAAAAAAGGCGCTTTAAAGTCAGAGAGTGTGACTTTAGAAACTGTAGTGTCTGGTCCCTCTGCATTCACCTGTGTCATTGTCTATATGTTTATTGTTATTGTTTGTATGTTTATTGTCATTTGTGTTGTGTTTAGAAGATTAAGTTTTGATTAAGAAGTGTCCAAAGTAGTATGGGTAATACCAATTCATTTCCGGAACCTGGTCCCGAGGAAACACCTCGAGATTGGGTGAATAGATGTGGTTTGACATATTTTACCACTCCATGGTTGGATAATTTGGCAGGTTGGACCGAATTTCAGCCTCAATTCTTGACTTTTCCTCGTGTAGGAACATTTATGCCCGAATATTTGGTTTCGGCACACTCACAGATTTATGATGGACTCGGAGATCCAAATTGGGACTATCCGTATATGGGGACTGGTTATCAGAAATGGGTCGAAATGAAAAATTTTTTGGGACAAATATAAAAGCAGAAAAGGGAGACCCAAAGGTCCCCAAGGTAACTCAGGAAACTAAAATGAAAGCGTGCGTGGCAGGGTTTTTTCCTCCGCCGTATAATCCCAGTTTTCCCGCCGTGACCGCAGGGCCTAAGAAGGGCACCTCAAATCCTCCAACACAGGACAAGACCCTTTATGGTGAGTCTGGAGGAACACGGGGCCGTGGAAATTGGAGATATAGAGGTGAAAATGGTCCCTTCGATCCAGATTCCCCATATGATCCGACGGGTCCAGAATATCCTGAAGACCCCGACAATGTACAAATGTCAGGTACGAACAGTGCTTTTGTTTGGTCTTTGAGTGGTAGAGGTGGTCCAAGAATTGATCCCCCGTCCATAAGTACGTTAAAGGATATTATTAAAATGTTGCCACCGGTCACCAATGTTTTGCATTTTGTGGACATGTTGATAACACATCCTCATCTGGGTGATGATCAATAACAGGGTTTGATCTGCACTCATACTGTGTGTTAGGAGGCTGGAAGTTCAGTAGGAGACGTGTTTAAGTTCATATGGAGTCCAGTTCGTTATTGGAGGCTCAGGTAGACTGTAGGAAATCTGTCAGACTGTCAGAGATCTCCAACCAGAAGCAGGGCACCAGGGCGAGTCAGATAGGTCCAGATGGCAGAGGGGGGTCTGGATCACTAGCAGCTCAGGAGCGACATGTATACCATCGATAGAGAGAGACAGGGGAAGAAGAAGGTAGAGAAGAGGGGAAAGCAGAAGAGTAGGAGAAATAACAGTTAGGTATGGTCACTGTCACACAATATATAAGGAGAATGTATATTTAGTGTAGAGTGCAAGCAGGGACTCCGGCAGGACTAACTATGACATCATAACACGGACATGAGGGGGAACCGGGATGTAAAGCAAGCAATCACCTCACCGTCAACAAACCTGAGTGATCAATGAGAGTGGGGAAGACAGCATCTAAACATACCAGTTCACCAGAATACTCTATGTCCATGAGTCCCCCAGATCTGCTCCTTTACCTAAGGCTAATCTATTTACAAAATGCCTGGCTAAATAAATAGGTTTTTAGCCTAGACTTAAACACTGAGACTGTGTCTGAGTCCCTAATACGTAATGATTACAGATATTCTGCAGGAGCACTGATTACCCTTTCTGAATAATAATAGTAAAGTTGATGATGATGATGATCTTGTGGTTGTATCTGAACACTAGCGAATACTGGGACAAGACCAACGGTTCACCAGCTGCATCATACGAGTCGATGACAAGTGACCGGTCGCTGGACATTCCACCGAGGTTCAGTCATGAGAAAGACGTCACAGGGTGAGTGCTTTTGTTCTAAACCTTACAAACCTTATGAATACATTTTTTTTAAAGGTATTTACAAAGTGAAGAGTTTTATATATATACAGATGTGTGCAGACCAGTTTTCTAGTTTCGCCGTCGCACCTCACGGCGACGGTATGCAGTTGCTGGCTTTGACCACTGAGTGGCGATATATAACTATAGACCGACGCGTCAGACCTTATTTCATTCTCTCAAGGATTAATGAGCCGCAGCTCCTTTAGCGCTGCACGTAGTAGCGCATAAAATCAAGTGTAACATTGTACTTAAACGAATTCATAATAACAATACTAAAATTACAGTACAAATGTAGAATGAAATTTTATTAGTATCGAATTTAAGCAAAGTAAATGTTAACACAGTGAGCCTTTAGATTTTATTATGTGTAATTAAAAAGCCTACGCGTGTACACTGTAAACCCTAATGCTCAAAGTAATTAAACACATTGAGTACTGTTTACCTAAATAATTGTTTGAGTATGTAAGCATCATCTCTATAGAGTTTTCGTGGTACAGTGGTTAAGTGTCTTACCTTCCATGCAGAAGACCCCTGGTTCGATTCCCTCGCAGGGTTGCTGTATATATTTTTTTATTTGTTCAACAAACTCAAAAATTTATGTTTCCAATTTTAAATAAACAGAACTATCATTAATTTTAAAAAATATGTAACTGATTACCTCAAATATTTGGCGTTTTGCCAACTTAATCAGGTTTACAGTGTAGGTTTTTGGGTCATCTTAAATGTTGTGTTCTTTAAATTTGTAGTAGATAATACCGAAATAAATTAAACTAAATTACTATAAAATTAAAACATTGTCAGGACGTGCTACTGCGTAAGCAGATGTCGTTGTCATTCAGCCCCGCTTGTGTTTTTGCGGTAGTGTGGGAATGAAATGCAGTACGATGTTATGATCATAATTTTCTCACAATTACTTTTTCGTCCTTTTTCGTTGAAACCCTTATGATTTTTAAATGATGAAAGTAAACAGGGTGCACTAACTTGAGCGCGTCAGAAAATGAACCGAATCTCCGTGTATACTCGCCTCACAGACGTGAAAAATATATACTTATAAAAAGCGAAATGTCTGCTTTTATGTAAATTATAAATTTGTAAATTTTATGTACAGTATGTAGTGGTCTGCTTTCTGTGTGTTTTGGTGTGTGTGTGGGGGTCAACTGAGAGGTGTCAATAGGTCTTACATAATCATGAAAAATCGTGGATTAGAGGCTTCTGCTGACAAAAGTTAGGCACATCAGTCAGTGTGGAAGAGACGGAAAGTTTCCTCACCATAACATGCCTTGTACTGTTTTTAATCACGCTATACACAACAAATGAAAATACAAATGGTCTGTTTTGTTTATTTTCATTTTGTATTCAATTTTTATATTTTATTTAAAAATAAATACCCAAGAAAATTGTGTATAGAGTGATTACAACAATACAATTCATGTTATGATAAGGAAAATCTCAATGTCTTCCATTCCAGGGATTAAAAACGGTAACAATTTCAATTTTAGAATCTGGAATCCAGAAGATGAAGATTAAAAAGAGGCCTGAAGCACTGCGGGTCTTCAGAAGAGCCTCAGATCCAAGAGGGTCTTAAAGTGGGGAGGGGTGCGTTTTAGTTTCTCTGAATGTGTAGGTGAGAACCGCTGGTTTACACCTGGGGAGGGTAAATTATTTGCATTTGCATGTTTCTGACATTGTGAAGCAGACACAGTAACCCTAAAACATGATTATCTTCATCACTACACAGTAAACCCTAATGCTCAATGTAATTAAACACACTAAGTACTGTTACCTTAAATAATTGAATGAGTAATAATTGAGTATTCGGAACATTTTGGCATTTATGAGTTTGTAGAACTGACACTTTCCAGGTTAGCTGAACAAATTCAACAAACTTAAAAATTATGATGTAACTGATTACCTCAAATATTTGAGTTTTGCCAACTTAATCAGGTTTACAGTGCAACAGACCCCGAGTTACACTCCCCGCTGTATTTGATAGCGTGGGGAGAAGCCCGGGGTCATTAGCTGCGATAGCTCACCAGCTGTGTCTAATTCCGTGGCCCTGCTCATTCGCGCACCAGCAGAAGGAGAGGCCGCCTAGCTAGTGAGCGAGGAGCGATATTGATTTGGGCGCACTAGCCTGAGAGGCCGCCTAGCTAGTGAGCGAGGAGCGATATTGATTTGGGCGCACTAGCCTGAGAGGCCGCCTAGCTAGTAAGCGAGGAGCGATATTGATTTGGGCGCACTAGCCTGAGAGGCCGCCTAGCTAGTAAGCGAGGAGCGATATTGATTTGGGCGCAGCCCATCACAGGCGCACGGCGTGACAACTTGTAACACAGTAACAATTATATTTCGAACATTTTGCAGGCTGCCGTTTGGAGGAAACAGATAATAAAGAATAAACCAATTGTTGGGTCAAAATAACCCAACCAGGTGTTAATTTGTAAATGACTCACTACATCTCATTTGACCCAACATGAGCAACCCAACAATGTGTTTACAAAAACAACACAGCATTTTTAGAGTATTTTTTTGACTGCTACACTGTAAACCCGATTAAGTTGGCAAAACTCCAAATAGTTGAGATAATCAGTTACATTGTAAGTGAACAGCGAGATGCTTTTTAAAGTCCAGTTTCCCCCAACAGACCCCGAGAAACACTCCCGCTGTGTTTGATAGCGCGGAGAGAAGCTCGGAATCATTAGCGCCGATAGCTCACCAGTTGTGCCTCGTTAGGCGGCCCCGCTCATTCGCATACCTGGAGTGTGCACCTAGGCCGCCTGCCTAGTGAGCTTCGGAGTGAGTGTGGAGCGATATTGATTTGGGCGCACGCCCATCACAGGCGCGCGCCGTGAAAAGTATACATTTACTTTGCTTAAATTTGATGCAAATAAGAAACGGCTATATGTATTACTATAATTTTAGTACTGTGATTATATTTTATAAGGTTTTGTCAGCGGTGGTACAGCGCAACTTTCTTTAATAAATAAATTTTATTTATTTATTAAAGAAAATTATGATCATAACATCGTACTGCATTTCATTCCCACACTACCGCAAAAACACAAGCGGGGCTGAGTGACATCGACATCTGCTTAAACAGTAGCACGTCCTGACAATGTTTTAATTTTATAGTAATTTAGTTTAATTTATTTCGGTATTATCTACTACAAATTTAAAGAACACAACATTTAAGATGACCCAAAACCCTACACTGTAAACGAGATTAAGTTGGCAAAACGCCAAATATTTGAGGTAATCAGTTACATATTTTTTTTAATTAATGATAGTTCTGTTTATTTAAAATTGGAAACATACATTTTTGAGTTTGTTGAAGAAATAAAAACATGCATACAGCAACCCTGCAAGGGAATCGAACCAGGGGTCTTCTGCATGGAAGGCGAGACACTTAACCACTACACCACAAGAGCTCTATAGTGATTAAACTGGTGGAAGTTTTACTTAAGTTATTGTTACTTACGTACTCAAACAATTATTTACGTAAACAGTACTTATTGTGTTTAATTACTTTGAGCATTGGGGTTTACAGTGTAGTGTACTTGTTTTAATGTTCAACTTCAATGTTTTTTTTTTTACTCATTACACTATTGTACAGCAAATATCAATAGCTCTGATTAAGATTTTTCATGCTTCTTGTATAAAATATACAGATGTGGAAATTACCATTACTGTAGTATTTCTTCGATACAGCATATTGTTTAGACCTTTTATGACTTAATTATTTTTTTTTAAAAACGAGATGACGGAAAATGTCACTTTGCGCCACCTGGCGGTCATTTCACGAATTGCCTTGAAATGCAACTGATTTATTTTGGCCGCTGTCGTTTTGTCGCGGCGGTGAGTGCGACGGTAATAGACATTCTCGTCTTCACACATCTGTATATAATAAATTTAGTTACATGTATCGATAATTTATTATTACCAGTGATTACAATTTAAAGATGTACGAGTTAATAAACACACACGTTATCCTGCTTAAAGAGGCCACAGGCATCAGGGAACACCGTTCCCATGAACAGATGTACTCGGTCAAAACGATGATTGGGTAGGTGGTGCGTGTCAAAGGAACATTCATTGTAAAGAGAAAGTCAGCGTTAGTTACATCACCTGCTAGTAGTCATAAGGTCCTGGTTATGTCCTGTGTTTAGAGCAGGTGCCCAAGTCTGTAATGATAATTTTGAAATTCTGCTTACTTCCTATGTATTCTTAAATATTTTTAGAAATGACATTGGATATCAGTCGTTACACCAACTTTTAACTGTCAAACACCATGACAATGATCAGCAGGTGATCCTGAGCAAGAAGAAACACTGTGTTTTAATATATTTTTTGTCTGTTTTGTACTGAACACAGAGATCCCTACACCCGTCAAATGATGAGGGAACACTTGAGGTGTATAGAGTGTAAAGATGTCCTGAAGGAGCCCATGTCCATCCCATGTGGACACAGTTTCTGCAAAAGCTGCATTCAATCATATTGGGCCAGACCGGCCAAGATAGGAAATTACTCCTGCCCTCAGTGTATGGAGACTTTTAAAACTCGTCCTGCACTCAACCTGAACGTGACCTTGGCTAACGTGGTGCAGACGCATCAGCGGACCAGGTTCAGCCCTGCTGTTCCTGCTCAAAGCTACGCTGGACCTGGAGACGTGGCCTGTGATATCTGCACTAGGAGTAAGATCAGAGCGGTGAAGACGTGTCGGACCTGCAGTGTGTCTTACTGTGACGCTCATGTGAGGACACACTACACTGTAGAAGCGCTGCAGAAACATGTCCTGCTGGAGCCAACAAAAGACCTGGAGCAGGGTGGAGTCAACACGCTGGGCAAAGCTAATACTTCAGCTGAGGTGGGTTTTTATAGTCAGGAGGTCAGGAGCAAAGTTGCTTCATTTGCTCAGGTCTAGGCTCAGCAACGTTATGTGGCAATAAAATGAAGTCAGCTGAGGATCTGAATGTACTGAATGGCCTGATTATCACATCTATGGAGTTTTTTTTTTTTTTTATCCCTGATGGCATGGACCATATTCCAGGACTGTGTGAAGGAGTGGTTCTGGGATCATGAACTGGACACCATATTGCTAAGAGTGGTCGAATAAAATCTTAGTATGAAAGTTTTTTTTGAACCTGGCAGTGTGTGTTTAAAGCTACAGCTCTACGTGCTTGCAGCTAAACCAGCCTTATATGTGCTCGTGTATCACATGAATAATATAATATTGTCTCTTTGTTGTTTCTTTGGGTGTATGAAACAGAAATCTACATCTGTCTGAGGAAATGAATGGATTTTAGTTTTTATCTATAGTCCACTAGGTTTTATGGAAATAAAACACTTTGTTTTTATCGAGCAGGTCACCTTCCCTAATGATCTCATAAACAACTTGATGAATCAGGTGAAGCAGCTCCAAAATGAAGTGACTAACCTGAAAGTGAACTTGGAGGTGAGCTCATCTGAAGAACAGTTCAGTTGTTCATAAGAAATCTTCTACAATAAGTTCCTGAGCTGTTGTTTTCTTTGTAATGATGCGCAGAGACGTAAAACTGAGGACGAGCCCCCGAGAAAATGTCTTCGCACACAACTCAAAGAGGGTGAGTTGTAAAAGTTGCTTTTGAATACGGTTCTACAAGCATGTCCACGTTATCATTAATGAATCAGAATTTTAATCTCATTTAATTTTTTTTAATAATCAGCGCCAGAGGTGTCCGAACTTATGCCAGAAGGGCTTGATTTTGCTGTGCCTAATTACCAGGTTCCAAAGGAAACGTTTTGGTAAGAGCACATTTCTACTTGATTGACACTTATGTTCCCCTCCTCCATGCATTGTTCATATGAAAGAAAGGAGGACGACTGGAAAAGTAGTAGCGAATGTAACCTAATTATGTACACTGAGCTAGTTAGCTGTTTAAGTTATGCATTGATGAAAACTAAATGAAACAGATTTATAGTTGTTTTGTTGTTTTTAAATCATCTCTAAGAAAGTTTATTCTTTCTATAAACTCAGAGATTAATTATTATCATGTCTGTATTGAATTTGTCAACAGGCCTCTGTGATTACAGCGGAGTTAACATGAAGTCACTCTTCACGGCTTTGGGTTACTCAAAGAAAGTCACTCTGAACTCCAGTGTAGACGCTCCTTCTCAAACAGTTTCATGTTCTTTATGCTCCAGATGCATCTGCTTTAGCTCATGGGCATTATTCTTCTTTTGGAACTATAGATAACTGTAACTGTAATTGTTATTTTTCTTCACTGTTATTTCATCCACAAAGCAGTGAACCAGACCAAGAAGTTCAGAATGTAATCCTGACATTACTCTCTCTCACTCTTTAGCGCTTATCCTGTATAGGGAGGGTTGTGGGAGACCTGGAGCCTATGACAGGGCACTCAGGCATGAGTCAGAGTGCATCTTCACCAGGGTGCCAATCCATCACAGGGCACTCAATCACTCACACACGCACACAATTTGGAAACGGCAACTATCCTGCATATGTACTGTGGGAGGAAACCAGAGTACCCTGGGGAAACTCGCCAAGCACAGGGAGAACATGCCAATTACACACACACAGACCCAAGATGGAACTCGAACTCACCGGATTGTGTGCAGGATTTAGGCATAGCACCATGGGCCCCAATAATGTTAGCAAGGATGTTAGCAAGAAGAAAAGGGAGGCACGTTCAGTTTTGTTGTTTTCATTGTATATATAGGGGAACCTTGAAGCATGCTCATATATCAAAACACTCGTATATCAATGCAAATTTTCCACATAAGAAATTATGAAAACTCAGATAATTCATTCCACAACCCAAAAAATATATTCCAAAATAATGAATACAAAATATAAAGTAAAAACAAAACAAATTAACCTGCATTTTACCTGCTAAAAAAGTACAAATAAATCCAGACAGATAAGCCTTTCCGTTAGTGTGATTGGGCCCACACACGCTATGTATGTGTGTGTTTGTGCAGGCACGCGCTGTGAAAGTGTGTGTGTGTGTGTGTGTGTGTGTGTGTGTGTGTGTGTGTGTGTGTGTGTGTGTGTGTGTGTGTTTGTGAAGCTTAAGTAAGAAGATAGGAGGAATGATCCTATAGGAAAATGCGTTTCACAATACGAAATCTTGCCTTAAGAACTCACCTCCAGAATGGATTAAATTTGTATGCAGAGGTACTGCTGTCCCATCTGGATGAGTTTGCTCAGGGTTCTCCATTTAACTCCCCTGACCACAAACATTCCAAGATGTGGATGGGCGAGGATTAATTGCCCCTGGATATAAGTAAATGTGTGTGTGTGTGTGTGTGTGTGTGTGTGTGGTTACTAGAGGTGGACTCGTGGTGTATTATTAGTATTAGTGGAGTGTTCCAGCATTAGACCTCACGATCGCCCTGTAAAGTGTAAGGGCTCTTCCTGAAGAACAAATGGATGTTAAGCATTGTTCAGCACTTTTAATCTCAAGTAAAGTAAACTGGTTACGTTAACATGACACATGAACAGTAACAGTTTTTACATGGATATATTGAAGAGCCAACAGATGATAGTTGATAGATGAAGTGATATTTTTGTCGAACATTAAGGTTTGACAGAGATATTCGAGTTTTATCGAGAAAAGGTGTAGATCAGTGTAGATAATTCCTTGATTCTGATTGGTCAGAACCGTTAATTATTTTCTTTCAACAACATTAGGCTTCAAGGCTTCAATTCCTGCTTATTGAACTCGTTCTCTCATTTAGTTTACATGTTTGTTTGCACATGCACGACCGTTTGCATTATTTCTGAATGAACTTTTTGATCAGAAACAATCTCCAGGCATTACCGACAATCATGGATTACCGATGCGCTAGTTAGCGGTGCAATGATTAATTGACGTTGTTGAAAAAAATTGAATTGTAAGTAGCTGCTGACATCATTACACGATTGGTTGATTGAATCTCGGGCAAACTGTGAACACTCTGACGTGTAGGTGCTGGCAGGGGCGTGGCCAAGTGACGTGGATGTGGGGAGAATGTGGATAATTACTGACTGTGCTCTCCGCAATGAACATATTTTAGTAAATTCTCTCTCTTACACACACACACACACACACACACACTACACCCCTTAACCAAAGACTTAATCTCAGTTTTCTTAACATTTCAGCTAAACTTTTATAATTTCCAGCTGCCAACTTAAAGCTTTAATTAATAGTTATATTTTATTGCTGCTACTTTCTTTATTATTTTGTTTATTGCACAAAGCAACGTCATGCTTAGTTTAAAAGCTTATAGCTAAATAAGAGCTACTAAATAATTCTGCCATTTTCAGTATAGTGTCATTTATTTCACTGGACAACACTCTGACCCATGACCAACATATTGACGAACAAAAGACTGGTGAAGTTGCAGATAATTAGGTAATGCACACAACAAACGTATGTTTCATGTTTCCCCTATTTTTTTATTCTACTCCGTTTTTTGTTTGCTTGTTTGTTTGTTTTTGCAATTAAATGAGCAGTTTATAAAATCTCAGCTATGTATGTATGCATAAGGTTTGTACACCTATTTTCTGTTTAAATAAACAAACGTTTTCAAATATACCCCCTCTGTGGTAATATCTGCTTTATCTTTGTCAGAACTTCTTCTTTGCCTTTTCCCTTTCAGGGGTTGCTGAATAATCTGCCTCCAACTTCTGCAACTAACTTCATGTCTCTCAATGCATCCATAACCCTCCTCTTTGGTCTTCCTTTGAACCTCCTGCCTGGCAGTTCCAACCTCAGCATCCTTCTACCAATATGCTCACAATCTCTCCTCTGAACATGTCCAAACCACCTCAATCTGGCCTCTCTGACTTTAACTCCAAAACATCTAACATGGGTTGTCCCTATGATGAACTCATTCTTGATCCTATCTATCCTTGTCACGCCCAAAGAGAACCTCAAAATCTTTATCTCTGCTACCTCCAGCTCTGTCTCCTGTCTTTTCTTCAGTGCCACTGTCTCTAAGCCGTAGAGTATCGCTGGTCTCACCACTGCCTTGTACAACTTTCCTTTCATTCTCTCTGATCCTCTTTTATCACACACACACACACACCCGACACTTTTCTCCACCCATTCCAACCTGCCTGTACCCGCATCTTCATTTCGTTTTCACACTCTCCATTGTTCTGGACCATTGACCCTAAGTACTTAAAGTCCTGCACCTTCTTTACCTCTGCTCTCTGTAGCCTCACCGTTCTAGGTTCCTCTCATTTTCACACATGTATTCTGTCTTGCTATGGCTAACCTTCATTCCTCTGCTTTCCAGACCATACCTCCACCTCTCTAGATTTTCCTCCACTTGTTCTCTGCTCTTGCTACAAAGCACAATGTCATCTGCAAACATCATTGTCCATGGAGACTCCTGTCTGACCTCATCTGTTATCCTGTCCATCACCAGAGCAAACAAAAAGGGGCTCAGAGCCGATCCTTGATGCAGTCCCACCTCCACCTTGAACTCTTCTGTCACACCTACAGCACATCTCACCACTGTCTTACAGCTCTCATACAGTACATACATGTCCTGCACTACTCTAACATACTTCTCTGCCACTCCAGACTTCCTCATACAACGCCACAGCTCCTCTCTCGGCACCCTGTCATACGCTTTCTCTAAATCCACAAAGATACAATGCAACTCCCTATTACCTTCTCTGTACTTCTCCATCAGCATCTTCAAAGCAAATACTGCATCTGTTGTACTCTTTCTAGGTATGAAACAATATTGTTGCTCACAGATGCTTACCTCTGCCCTTAACCTAGCTTCCACTACTTTTTCCCAAAGCTTCATTGTATGGCTCATCAGATTTCTGCCTCTGTAGTTTCCACAGCTCTGCACATCTCCCTTATTCTTAAAGATAATAGTGAAAAAAGATAAAAGATAATAGTTAAAAAGTGCACTAATACACTTCTCCTCCATTCCTCTGGGATCCTCTCACTCTCCAAGATCTTGTTGAACAGACTAGTCAGAAACTCTACTGCCACCTCTCCTAAGCACTTCCATTCCTCCACAGGTATGTCATCAGGACCAACTGCCTTTCCACTCTTCATCCTCTTTACCGCTCTCCTCACCTCACTCTTACTTCCTGCTCCACAACACTCACTTATTCTACTTTTCATTCTCTTTCATTTTACTCATTCATCAACTCTTCAAAGTATCCCATCCATCTTCCCATCACCCTGCTGGCACCTCTGAGTACATTAACGTCCCTATTTTTAATCACTCTAACATGCTGCACATCATTTCCATCTCTATCTCCAACCTGTCCCTTCTTACTGTCCAACCTAGCCTACACATCCTCGCTCTTTGTTTGTCCTTTGCCACCTCTACCTTCACCTTACGCTGCATCTCCTTGTACTCCTGTCTACTCTCTTCAGTCCTCTCAGTGTCCCACTTCTTCTTAGCTATCCTCTTTCCCTGTATACTCTCCTGGACTTCCTCATTCCACCACCAAGTCTCCTTGTCCATTTTTCCCTTTCCTGATGGTACACCAAGTACCCTCCTACCTGTCACCCTGATCACCTTAGCTGTAGTTGTCCAGTCAACTGGAAGCACCTCCAGACAACCCAGAGCCTGTCTCAACTTCTTCCTGAAAACAGCATAACATTCTTCCTTTTTCAACTTCCACCGCTTCCTCTGCTTTTCCTTTGTCCTCTTCACCTTCCTCACCACCAGCGTTATTTTACACACCACCATCCTGTGTTGTCTGGCTACACTCTCCCCTACTAATCTCCTTCAGATTACAACGTCGACAAGATGTAGTCCACCTGAATGCTTCTGCCTCCAGTCTTATATGTCATATAATAAGACCTTAAACTCTTGCTTTTCCTCTTCTCTCTCTGCCTATGAACACCTCTCCTCCTCTCCTTCTTCGAACAACAGTTGCCCAATTTTCACCGATCCAGTATGGAAGTCCTGTTAATGATTCGCATCATTTGATTTGGCAAATGTTTTACGTCCGATGCCCTTCCTGCCACAAACCTCTGATTTATCCAGACTTGGGACTGGCACAAGAAGACACTGGATTGTGCTCCTCCACAACCCACCCCCCCACCTGGCAGTGGCTGAGGTCCAGTTCTGAAAGCCCTTCAAGACATAGCTCCTGGCGCAGTGGTAAAGTGCTCGCCCTATCATCCGGAGATCGCAAGTTCGAATCCCGGGTGATGCTGTAAACCTCTCGCAGTCCGAGGTCAAGAGAGAGCTGATTGGCCGAGCTCTCTCAGAGGGGAGGGATGAGAGGTACTTAGTGCTCCCACATTAATCACGGCTCTACAGCCAATCAGGGGCATCTGTGAGCTCACGCAAGCAGAAGAAGTGGATAGCGTTGTCCTCCGAGTGTGTTACACCACCCCCAATGGTGCGTGAGCGAGTGGTTCGAAAAAAATGCAGTCAGTGACGTCACGTGGTTCGGAGGAAACATGTGATAGTCTTCGGCCCTCCCGACTGACGGGTAGTAGCTTAACGTGAGAGAGACAGAGCTCCTCTCTTTCCCTGTCTCTGTTGAGCTACACATTTCGCTCCTGAGCTGCCAGTGATCCAGACCCCGTCAGACTCGTCCTGGTGCCCCACACTGGAGATCTCATCCCATGAAGAAGAGTTGACCATATTTCTGTAATTTTGTATGTTTAAAGATCATCCAGTGGCTTAACATAAAAGACATGACGTGTAAAGGACGCATCCATATTTAATATGAGCTCACTGTTCTGCATTTTGTTCCGGTGTTTGTGTTGCTGTGAGTGTGAGTGGAGAATAAATGATATAACAACTTCATATATAAACTCATAATAACAATATAAACTTCATTTATTTAATAGAATAACGTATGTTATTTTAATCTAATAACGCTAAATAAAAAGTTAAAAGACATAAGTTACCATGGGGTGTTTTCACTAGGCAGGGCAGCTCATTGTTCAAGGTAACTGATTTATATATTACATATTACATTTACTGTGTACATATTTAAATGTATTTTTAAAAACTATGTTGGGTAAAACTTATACAGATGCTTCATATGTTCTACAATTGTATTTCAATATTTCCAGGGTAAAAAAAAAAGTACAATATTTGTCTTTCAGGGTTGCCAGGGTTTTCTTTTATAAATCTCCTGGTATTGAGAGATATACCTGGTTCCTTAACTGGAACAAACAATTTTATAAATCTCTATCCATTCTTTGTTTTTAACTATATAATTTATTAGAATACCAGCAAATTCCTTTTGTATTTCGTTATGAAAAAAAAACATAATTCCTCAATCTTTATTATGTTCATTAGACGAGGGCTTGGCAACCCCCATCTATTAATTAAGTAACCTTTGTAGTCCAGCTACTCATCATCTATGCCGCTTTATAGAGGTGGTAAAATGTTTGTAGAGGTGGTAAAATGTTGACGTTCCTCAATGATCGTCATCATTAACCTCCATGGTCCCTAGTTGGAGGTTCCTAGATGGAAGGATGGATGGATGGAACTATAACTGTACCATCAGTCAAATACTGTTGAGAGGGAGAAGGTTAACCCAAATACTTAAGATAGACATTTAGACATCACTTAAGGTTTTATATTTCAACTTTCATAGTGTGTATGTCTTCAGTAGTAATGTCTCATCTCATTGTCATCTCATGGTTTATACCACTTTATCCTGTATATCCAAGATAACAGGAGTCCTGGAGCCTATCTGAGGAGACTTAGGGCATGAGGTGGGGTACACCCTGGACAAGATGCCAATCCATAGCAGGTCTCACACACACACACACACACACACACACACACAGTAAAACCTCGGGTCTCACGAGGGGCAGTACCGCGCGATGCACTATTTGGAACGGGCAGGTCCGCGGGCTGATAGCCTACGGAGTTCTGAACAGGCAGAGGCACGGTCATTTATACACGCTGTTGCCAGGCAACGCTGCAATCAGCATGAACGCTCCTCACCTGGCGGCGTGTTTATTTAAGGGTCCTAGGTAGCATCGGTAAGGTATCAGGGCCAAAGAACCAAAGAAAGACAGAGAAAGAAAGACAGCTAGACAAGCGCACTCAAGAGAGAGAGAGGCAAAGACCCAGCCTCTGTCTCCCTAAAATCACCAGCGTGAGAAAGAGAGAGACAAAGAGAGTGCGTCACGCCTCAGTTCAGCGTGCGCTCTTAGGCCATGTCCATGTATTTTTAGAAACGGATATTTTTATCTGCGGTTTTCGCCTATCGTCCACACACAAACGTCATTTTAGGTGTTGAAAACTGAGCTTTTGGAAAACTCTGACCAAAGTGAAGATTTTCCAAAAGTCCGTTTTCAGTGGTGCTGTGTGGACAGGGGGAAACGGAGATTTCGGCTTGTTGTAACGTCACCTTGTGCTGATGATGTAATCGTCTGAGTGCTCGTCTCCTTGATTTGATGTCAGCTTTGTTTATGAGGATATTTTGTGTAACTGTGGACGTACGTACAGTAAACTAGTGACTGTGTTAATGTTGTGTACTGGACGTTTTACATGCACGCACATACACTCACAGTTACTCGCACATTGCGTTACTGAACAGAGCTGCCTGAATGTACTACTAAGCTCACTGCTGCTACATACAGTACAAAACTACACAGACCCCGCTGACAGCGACGGCGGTTTGGGACGAGACCCGGCCGGACTTCTGCAAAGCACAACAGGTGATGACGTTTTGTCCAGGCTTCTGATTGGCCCCCTGTTGATTAAGGAGGCTCCTAACAGGGCGTTTTGTGCTTTCATGTGGACAAAGATGTTTTTAAACCCTACGTCGTGTGGACGGAATTATTTTTAAGAACGAAGAAGAAAAATCTCCCGGTTACGTGTGGACATGGCCACAGTTTCCAGAGCCCCGTCCGTTCTCGTCCATTCTCGTGTTTTCAGTTTTCTTTCGTTTCCTTTAACTCTTTTACTTAATAATCCCATGCTATCTCCAAACGGAAAGGTCATAAGCACTCTCACAAACTCCTCTTTCGTTGACCACCTCAGAAGTTAGGGCTCTTATAATATTATAACATCTCGTGGTGCAGCGCACCGTACCGCATCACGCACCACACACATGCTCATTCAAAAAATAGGGGTAATTTGGGAACGCCAGTTAGCCTAATTTGCGTGTCTTTGGATGGAAACCGGAGTACCTGGAGGAAACCTAGCAGGTACAGGGAGAAGATGCAAACTCCATGCACACAGACACGAGGCGTGAATCAAACCCGGACAAGGAGGTGCGAGGCGACAGTGCTAACCACTACACCACTGTGTCGCCCCAGTATTGATGTTGAAAATAATCAAAATAAAGAAAAATCACTGAAGGAGAAGGTGTGTCCAAACATTTATGTATTATGCGCTTATACTGTACCACCCTTTGTGAATATGAAGGCAAGATCACCTCAGGTATCAGGTAAACTATCAGCAAGGTAGAGTTGACCATGTTTCTGTCCTTTTATGTGTTTAAAGATCATCCAGTGAATTAATACACAGGACATGACGTACAGTACAAAGGACGCGTCTATATTTATTATGCTTTATGCTTCACAGTGCACCAGGTAGAGCGTAGAAGTCATTGCTCCACACCCTAAAGAATGCGGGAAGCATTACATCATTTAGGATAAACCAATCGAGCGTGTGCGGAAGGAAACGTGAAGCTCAGCACGAGCTCAGTCTTTGCCATTTTATTTCCGCTTTTTGTGTTGCTGTGAGGGTGAGTGGAAAATAAATCATATAACAACTTAATATATAAACTCATAATGACAAAATAAACTTGATTTAGTTCATAGACTAACATATGATATTTCTTGTATAGCATACAACAATAAATAAAAAGTTAATAGTGACTAAAATGTATGGAGTATTTTATCTAGGCTGGGTAGCTCATAGTTAACTGACATATTTTAATCTGTATGTTGAAAACTGTGTTAGGTAAAACTTAGGAAGTTTTGTATGTATTAGTGTTAGTTTGCCTAGAATTTAATCCTTTCCAGGTTAGAAAATGTACACGTCTTTCAGTGATCCCCAGAAACTGAGAAACCTGGTTCCTTCCTTTTTATACCTTTATGTTGTTGTTGTTGTTAGTCTTTTGGCTGCTTCCTTTCAATTTTCGCAATCTTGATTTTTTAACTGGACAAGGCTTTGGCAACCCTTCATTTAACAGACAAACAAACTTTCTCTCTGTTTCTCTCTCTCTCTCTCTCTCTCTCTCTCTCTCAAACACACACACACACACACACACACACACACACACACACACACACACACACACACAATCTAAATAGATATATAACAACTAAACAGTCATTTCAACAACCATGACTGCCTTAAGATTTTGGGGGATCTTTTTTTTTTTTTAAGAGTTATCAATAAAAAAAAAATCTAAATTTTTTAAAAGAGTTATCAATAAAAAAATTGAGATGTACCCAAAACACTATAAAAAAGTTTTATAAATAAAATATTCAATTATCTCAATTTTTTTATTGATAACTCTTATTTAAAATAATGCAATGGTGGCTCAGTGGGTGGGTTTCTCACCTGCCATCCAGAAGCTCGGGTTCAATTCCCAGCCAGTGGCCAAATCCCAGTAACTGAATGCAGTGCCGGTCTTCAGCACGGATAAGATGGGAGGATTGCATCCGGAAGGGCATCCTGGCTATAACCTGTACCAAATTGTTGTGAAGATGGGATGGTCCACTGTGGTGTTGGGCGCCGCTGAAAGACTAACAACATCAATTCATTATCAATGCTGTCCTTTCACTGCATCTCTAAATCCAGCAATGACTTCTTAGGTGTTTTCCAGGATGTCAAAATTAAGCCCTCTGTCCACCACGAGTAACGAGTCAACAGACTCTTCATCCCGTCATGAAAGTAAGAGTGACGAGTCTGAGGAAAGTGAGGACTCGAGGTGAGTCATTTCATTTTGAGTAATCAAACGCTGATGGATTTTTTCCACAGCGGTGCAGCTGAAAGTCTCAGGTCCGTATTGTGTGACTCTTGTGTCTTCTGTGTCCAAAGTCATCCCTAATTGTGCAGTTCAATTCAAATGGGGGATCTTTTTTTATGTATGGAAAACATTTATTTAACGTGTCTGTTAATTGGTGATTTCTGAGGCTGGTGACTCTAAATGAACTTCTCCTCTGCAGCCGAGCTAAGTTTCAGTCTCGCTTTCCTGTGAAGGTCTTCATGAGAGACAGTTTCATCATGGAGCTTGATGGGTTTTGAAGATGCACTTGACACAATACTGTTCTTGCAGAAACTGTTCCAGAACAGCTGACCTTCATGTCTTAAAATAACACCTGACTGTTGCTGTTCCTGATGTTACTTGATTTCCTAATGCCATATTCGTTATTTCTAGAAATGTAGAAAATAAATCTTTAAACAAGAAGCACTAAAATAGATGGGGTGTCCAAACTTTTGACTGGTACTGTACATTATTTATTGGACCTTTCATAACATTAAAAGTAAGTAGTAAATGACTTGTCTTTGCTTATCTAAGTGAGGCATGTGGATGCTGTAGAAGGTGAATAGAATTCTTTGGCATGTACTGAAAATCAACTTCAGCCTTTTAACAGTAACTCTGGTATATTCTTCACACCACTTCGTAGTTGATTATTTTTCTACAACAGCACATGTGCACTTTCTTCCAAGCACTATTAAAGCATGTATTTCAAGATAATGGTGAAATCTAATTCCTGGTGATAATTAATGAACAGAAAATAATTCATGCTGGTGGGATTGATTATTATAACAACATAAAGCTTGTGATTTTTATCTACCTGCTTGTTCTTTATTATAAACATAATCAGAAGAAAAGCCCAAAGAATTTCTTTCTTTTTTTCTACAAACAGCCTAGAGTCGGACTGGGGCTCATCAGCTCTTAGGGATAAAGGAACAGATAAGTTGCATCCACTTTCGTCCAGGACAGGCAAAGAGCTCCAAGGGTAAGCTACTACCCTGTGTTTATGTGTAGCCCCCAGGCACATCTGTAGAAAATATGAGACACACTTTGTAACTTATATAGAGACTGGTTATGTCATGTTAATTATACATAATTCAATTAGATATAAGTTTATCTATATAACGCTTTTAGCAGTAGTCATTGTCATAAAGCAGCATTACATAATTAATTAATTAGTATGAATTGTGTAAGAAAAAAAATGTGTATGAATCAGAATGATCAGATTGTCAGATCAGATTGAATGTACCCCCCGAGGGCGACGGTGCTGAGGGAAAAACTCCCTGAGATGGCAATAGGAAGAAACCTTGAGAGGAACCGGACTCAACAGGAAACCCATCCTCATCTGGGTGATAACGGAGAGCAGGGATTGATCTGCACTCATACTGTGTGTTAGGAGGCTGGAAGTTCAGTATAACAGGAGACGTGTTTAAGTTCATATGGAGTGCAGTTCGTTATTGGAGGCTCAGGTAGACTGTAGGAAACTCCAGTCCTGAACTATCGAGCGACTGCAGTCACGAGTCCTCAGAGAAACAGCTGTTTGTACGGTAGGACAGGAGCGTCTTCATGGTAAAGTGGACCCGTCCCCAGGCACCACACGGGGCTCCATGTGATGAGATCTCCAACCAGGAGCTGGACACCAGGACGAGTCAGACAGGTCCAGAGGGCAGAGGGGGTCTGGATCACTGGCAGCTCAGAGAGACATGTGTAACTCGACAGAGAGAGGGTAGGGGAGGTAACAGTTAGGTACTGTATGGTTACAGTCACACAATGTACAAACTGAATGTATATTTAGTGTAGAGTGCAAGCAGGGACTCCGGCAGGACTAACTATGACATCATAACTAAAAGGGAGGAGCCAGAAGGAAACACAGACATGAGGGGGAACTGAGATGTAAAGCAAGCAATCACCTCACCGTCAACAAACCTGAGTGATCAATGAGAGTGGGGAGGACAGCATCTAAACATACCAGTTCACCAGAATACTCTACGTCCATGAGTCCCCCAGATCTGCTCCTTTACCTAAGGCTAATCTATTTACAAAAACACTGGGTAAATAAATAGGTTTTTAGCCTAGACTTAAACACTGAGACTGTGTCCGAGTCCCTAATACGTAATTATTACAGATATTCTGCAGGAGCACTGATTATCCCTTCTGAATAATAATAGTAAAGTTGATGATGATAGATCAGTGCTTATGGTTGTATCTGAACATTAGCAAACGCAGAGACAAGACCAACGGTTCACCAGCTGCATCATACGAGTCGATGACAAGTGACCAGTCGATGGACATTCCACCGAGGTTCAGTCATGAGAAAGACGTCACAGGGTGAGTGCTTTTGTTCTAAACCTCACAATCCTTATAAATATTAAAAAAGATATTTGCGAAGTGAATCCAGGGGATGTCCGGTTGTAGAGTTTTATTTGTACATTTTTTTATTTGTATTTTAAAGTGCGAAATGTATAACTTTATTTATTAGTCATTATTATTTATGTATTACTGCATAATTATTTTATAATTTAGCTAATATGTATTTTGTATTATATATATTGGACACATCTCCAGCTCTAACAGTGTTGGGAACCTCCACCAGAGGTCACTGTCTCTGTGTGTAGTTCTTGTTGGTCGACTCAGTTTCCCAGAAGGCACCTCAGTCAGGTGATTAGTGCTCACCTGGACTGAGGTGCCTCATTAAAGTTTCTATAAATAGCAGTTTGTTCTGGGAAACTGGGTCGAGCATTGTTTGTCAGTAGGTCTGTTATGTTTGTATTTGTAACTACCGTCATGTGGGCATTCCTTTTGTTTGGTTTTTGTTTCTTTAAGTTTATACTTTGGTTTGTTTTGTAGCCTTTGTTTGTCTAGGGCTCTACTGTTTGTTCTCTTTATGTTCCTTGTGTTGCTGGATTCATGGAGCTATCCTGTTTCATGTTTAGCTAGGCTGTCTCCTCCTGTGTCCTGTGTAAGTACTGTTCTGTCTTCTGGTTTAATTCTTTGTTTAGTTTTGTGTAGCCACATGCAGGCCTAGCCGCTAGCAGGGTTAGCCGCTAGTAGGCCTTAATTGCTAGTAGGGTTAGCCCTATGTAGGGTTAGCCTCCTGTAGGCTAGCCTCTAGGGGGATTGACTGCTAGTGGTTCTGGTCGCTAGTAGGTTAGCCGCTAGTTTGGAGTAGCCTCATGTGTGCTTTGCCTTTGTGTTCAGTTCCCCACCATTAGGTCAGTACTAACCCGGTTAGCCACTAACCTGGTTAGGTCAGCATCCAGTGTCCCCAGCATTCCATGTAGCTACTAACCCAACTAACCACTAACCCAGCCTGTTCCATCTCTTCTCCTGTCTCCTGTCTCTCCTGTCTCTAGTCTCTGTGCTCCCAGTCCTGTCTCTCCAGTCTCCAGTCCTGTCTCTCCAGTCTCCAGTCCTGTCTCTCCAGTCTCCAGTCCTGTCTCCTCCAGTGTCTCCAGTCCTGTCTCCTCCAGTGTCTCCAGTCCTGTCTCCTCCAGTGTCTCCAGTCCTGTCTCCTCCAGTCTCTCCAGTCCTGTCTCCTCCAGTCTCTCCAGTCCTGTCTCCTCCAGTCTCTCCAGTCCTGTCTCCTCCAGTCTCTCCAGTCCTGTCTCCTCCAGTCTCTCCAGTCCTGTCTCCTCCAGTCTCTCCAGTCCTGTCTCCTCCAGTCTCTCCAGTCCTGTCTCCTCCAGTCTCTAGTTCCCCTATGTGTCTTAGTTAGCTTCAGCTCCATGTTTCCTCATCCCCAGCTCTCTGTCGGTTCCCTGTGTCAGTTCCTAGTTCCCTGTCAGTTCCTGGCTCCCATGTCAGTTCTTGTCCCTGTGTTGACGCGCCGTTCCCTGTCAGTTCCTGTTTTTCCTGAGCCCTAGTTTTAGTTTACGTTTGTTTTGGTTCCTTTGTTTGTTTGTCTGTTTTGAGTTTTGTTTAAATAAAGACTTTCTGTTTCAACAACCCCTCTGCCTTCATGCCTACCTATATGCCCACGGCAACTACATCAGCCGGGTCTAGCCAGCACCACCAGCTAGACCCATGACAAACAGTGGCATCTTTTCAGTCCATGGATCCACCTGATAAATTTAAATGCATATATCTGTAAATGAATATTACCAGTGATTATAATTTTAAAAATGTGGACCAGGTGCCCCCCCACCCTAATCCATACCCCCCCCCCCTCCCCCCCCTCCCCCCCCCCTTTCCAAATCTTTATGAATTTGGCAAAGCTGCTCTTCATGTTAACCGGATTAGTGTGACTTGATTTCAAAATATAGCAGATAACCCATCACGTCATGAATCTGGAATGTTCATGTTTTTTAAATGACATTGGATAACAACCGTTACATCACTTTTTAACAGTTTCGCAGCATGACGATGATCAGCAGGTGTTTCTGAGCAAAAAGAAACACTACGTTTAATATATATTTGTATTTTCTACTGAACACAGAGATCCCTACACCCGTCAAATGATGAGGGAACACTTGAGGTGTATAAAAGTGTAAAGATGTCCTGAAGGAGCCCGTGTCCATCCCCTGTGGACACAGTTTCTGCAAAAGCTGCATCCAATCCTATTGGACCAAAACAGCCCAGATAGGAAATTACTCCTGCCCTCAGTGTATGGAGAGGTTTACAACTCGCCCTGCACTCAACCTGAACGTGACCTTGGCTAATGTGGTGCAGACGCATCAGCAGGCATCAGCAGGCTGGGCTGTTCCTGCTCAAAGCTACGCTGGACCTGGAGACGTGGCCTGTGATATCTGCACTAGGAGTAAGATCAGTGCGGTGAAGACGTGTCGGACCTGCAGCGTGTCTTACTGTGACGCTCATGTGAGGACACACTACACTGTAGAAGCGCTGCAGAAACATGTCCTGCTGGAGCCAACAAAAGACCTGGAGCAGGGTGGAGTAAACACATTGGCCAAAGCTAATACTAAGATGGCTGAGGTGGGTTTTACAGTCAGGAGGACAGGAGCTAATATTAGGGATTTCTTTTAAATTAGTAGTTGTCCGTGATGTGATGTTGGTAATATCTTATGGTGTAAGACATTATAATTGGACTATCAAAGAACAAATAATATATTTATTACACTTTGTCATGTGTAAAAGTTAGGTTTAATTGTTTTTTTTATATGTACAATCATCTGATTATAGCAAGTTTTGGTTTTAGACAAATCCAACCTCAAACTAACAACAATATATAATTTTTTTACCACGCCGTTATTTAAAGACAATAGTAGGTAGCCCCAGCCGTGGACGTCCCAGCACAATCACCCCAAGGTCAGACTGTACAATGCTCAGAGAAATACAAAAACACCTAAGAGCTACATCTCAGACCCTACAGACCTCACTGAGCGTGTTAAATGTTAAAAGTCCATGACAGCATAATTAGAAGAAGACTGAACAAGTATTGTGTGTTTGGAAAAGTTACCAGGAGAAACCTCTTCTGTCAAAAAGAATATAGTAGTATGACTGATGCTTGCTAAGCTGCATGTGAACAAACTACAAGGCTTCTGGAACAATGTCCTATGGACAGATGAGACCAGTGTGGAGTTGTTTGGCCTTAATGCCTAGTGCCATTTTTGGAGAAACCTAAACAGCATTTCAGCAGAAGCACCTCATGCCCCACTGTCAGGCACGGTGGTGGAGGGGTGATTATTTGGGCTTTTTTTTGGCAGCCTCAAGACCTGGGCACCTTGCAGTCATTGAGTCGACCATGAACTCCTCTGTATACTAGAGTATTCTAGAGACAAATGTGAGGCCATCTGTCTGACAGCTTGGCTGGAATTTTATCATGCAACAGGACCATGATCCGGAGCACACAAGTAAATCTACATCAGAATTGCTGAAAAATAAAGAATTAAGGTTTTTGGATGGCCTAGTCAACGTCCAAACTCCAACCCAACTGAAATGGGTTAAGAGAGTTGTGCATAAGCAAACGCCCAAAAACCTCAATGAACTGAAGCAGTCTTGAAAATAAGACTAGACCAAAACGATATGAGGCACTAAAAAGTCAAACAGGAAACTATTACTTCAAGTTATTGCTGCTAAAGGTGGATCTACAAGCTGCTAAAGTCTGAGGTTGTATTTGCCTAATCCTGAGACCCGCGATGATCAGATGGTTTTTATTCTGCTTTTACCAAAAGTAAAGAACATAGAATTTAAAGAGGGGGACACTAACTTTTGTACATGACTGTATACACTTAAGGTTGGGTCCTGAAACCTGGTGCCAATATGGCACCAGTATCTGTGTAACCAGTATGTACTGTACTAGAACTGAATCAGAGCGCAGATTTCCGGTGCCTCATTCGATGCCAGCGCATGTGAAAATGATTTCGTGACAGAGAAAATGCACATGAATGCGAGTCAGAAAGCTCTAATAATACAAATCCACCCATTACAATAATAATAATAATAATACCAATAATACCCGAATAATACAAATCCACGTACAAGCCTCTGGAGACAGTGTTATGGTCTGGGGCTGCTTCAGTTGCTCAGCCAACGTTATGTGGCAATAAAATGAATAAAATGTCAGCTGACCACCTGAATGTACTGAATGGCCAGGTTATCACATCTATGGAGGTTTTCTCCTCTGATGTAACTGAGAAATCCTATTCTAGGACTTGGATTGTGAAAGATTGGTTCTGGGAGCATGAGGAATCATTTTCACACATGAACTGGACACCACATTGCTAAGGGTGGTCTAACAAAATATTAGGATGCAAGTTTTTTGAGCCCACGTGCTTGCAGCTAAACGGACCTTAAATGTGCTCGTGTATCACATGAATAATATTGTCTTTTTGTTGTTTCTTTGGGTGTATGAAACAGAAATCTATATCTATATCTGGAAATGAATGGATTTTTGTTTTTATCTATAGTCCACTAGGTTTTATGGAAATTAAACACTTTGTTTTTATCGAGCAGGTCATCGTCCCTTATGATCTCATAAACAACTTGATGAATCCGGTGAAGCAGCTCCAAAATCAAGTGACTAACATGGAAGTGCAACTGGAGGTGAGCTCATCTGACCTAAACCTCAGAGATAAAAGAACAGTTCAGTTGTTCAAAAGAAATCTTCTACAATACGTTCCTGAGCTGTTGTTTTCTCTTTAAGGACGTGCAGAGACGTAAAACTGAGGACGAGCCACAGAGAAAACGCCTTCGCACACAACTCGAAGAGGCTGAGTTGTAAAAGTTGCTTTTGAATACGGTTCTACAAGCATGTCCACGTTATCATTAATTAATCCGGATTTTTCTCATTTATATAGTCCGTGTCAGGGTTCATGTCAGAAGTGTTGCTTTTGCTGTGCCCGATTACCAGTTTTCAAAGGAATACTTCTTTTTTCCAGCTTTGGTAAGAGCAGGTTTCTACCTAATTTACGTTTATGATTATGTTTGTTAACCAGCCAATTTACCTACCCTGCATATGTACTGTGTGAGGAAATCTGAGTACCCAGGGCAAACCCTCCAAGTACAGAGAGAACATGCAAATTACAGTACACACACACACACAGACCCAAGGTGGAAATCGAACCCTGACCTTGGGAGGCTACCAGGCCACTCCTGACATTACAGTTGTACCTCGGAATATGAATGAGTGGAAAGCCAAGTGAAGATTTTGTACAAGATTCCTTGATTCTGATTGGTCAGAACCGTTAATTCTTTTTGTTCAACAACATTAGGCTTCAAGGATTCCTGTTTGTTGAAGTCGTTCTGTCATTTTGTTTATATGCTTGTTTGCACATGCACAACCAATTGCATTATTGCTGAATTTACATTTTAATCAGAAACAACTCCAGGCATTACCTATGCAGTAGTTAGAGATGCAACAATTAATTGACGTTGTTGACAAAATCAGTTGGCAAAAAAAAAAACCCTGCAAGATGATTAGGTAACACGAACAACAACGTTTTAATTTTTTTTGCAATGAAATAGTTTATACAATCATACCTATGTATGCATGAATAAAGTTTGTACACCTAATTTCTCTTTAAATAAAAAACATTTTCAAATATACCCCCTCTGTGGTAATATTTTTATGTCAGATGAATCCTGGTTTCAAACTTCACCCCTGGACCCTTTTTAATACAACATTCAAAGTGCTTTGTAGTATTTGCAAAACTTTATTTATTAATTTATTTATTTAAGTTACATATATCCCCTGTAGCTTCTGTCATTTTATGCGTTTAAAGATCGTCCAGTAAATGAGCATAAAGGACATGACGTATAAAGGACGCGTCCATATTTAATGTGTTCTACGCTTCATAGTGCACCAGGTAGAGCGTAGAGGTCGCTGTTTCACACCCTAAAGAGTGCACCTGTGTACGAAGCAGTACGTCATTTGAAATTAACCGACCGATCGCGTGCGGAAATGAAGCATGAGCTCACGGCTCGGCATTTCCGGTGTGTGTGTCGCTGTGAGGGTGAGTGGAGAATAAATGATAACTTAATATACTGCTCATGAAAATAAAGGGAACACTTAGTCCCGGTTTGACTTGAACCCTGCATACACATGAGAGGCGTTCAAGTCAAACTGGGACTAAGTGTTCCCTTTACTTTTTTGAGCAGTATATAGAAACTCATAATAACAATATAAACCTGATTTAGTTAGAGTAATGTATGTTGTTATTTGTGTAGCGTATTTTAATTTACAAAACATAAATGAAAAGTTGGGGTGTTTTAACCAGACTGGGCAGCTCATGGTTGAAGTTGTATTTTAAAAACTATTTTAGGTGAAACTTATAAAGATGCTACATATGTTTTACATTTGTGTTCTAGAGAATTTGAACCTTTTTTGTAGTGTAATAAAAAAATAAAATATATATATATATATATATATATATATATATATATATATATATATATATATATATATATAATTACATAGTACAGGGTTGCCAGGGTTTTCATAAATCTCCTGGGTTTGAGAAACATACCTGGGTTCCTTAACTGGAACAAACATTTAAATAATACCAGCAAATTCCTTTCATTATTTAATAAAAAAATAAATTAAATTAAAAACAAAGAATGGGTAAAATTCTATAAAAATGTTTGTTCCAGTCAAGAACTGTCACGAACTGGTATTACTAGCGGTTCGGGCAGATGTAATCGCCGTGGGAACAGAGGGCAGGCATGGGCGCAGAGGGGTTATTGAAACAAGTCTTTTTATTCTTTAACAAAAGAAACAAACAAAACATACACATAGGCTCTTTAACATACACACACACAATCTCTTGAAGCATATACAGACCGCTAAACATTTCAGACCTTAGAGACAGGGACGAAGCTCGAGACAGGGCAACCTCAAGAGACTAGAGGCGAGGGGGAGACACACTGGAGGCCTAGGGGGGCACGCTAGAAGCTATAGGAACACAAGAAACACACAGCACAGTACACACATAAATGCACAGACTAAACCAAAAGGTACACTTACACATCACACAGATAACAAGACCATTCACAGCCCATATAAACAAACCAAAGTAAAATAAACCACAATCAAAACCACATGCCCACTGACAGTATTAATGCTCGAGCCACTTTCCCAGAACAGCCAGCTATTTATAACAATACTAATGAGCTACCTCGGTTCAGGTGAGCTCCGTCATCACCTGACCAAGTTGACTAACAAAAACTACAAGACAAACACAAACGTGCACACAGTACCCTCTAGGGGTGGACCCTAGGCCCTGAACCAGGCATGTCTCTCATTACATGGAGATTAATGAGATTTCCCTGAAAAACAAATACTGTAGGTTGTTTTTGCTGCCCAGCCTAGTTGAAATATCCCATGCTAACTTGTGTCTTTTTTATTTATCATTAAAACACTACAACCACTAAGCCACTGTGCCACCTACCCTGCATTTAACGCATGTTAAATCTAATATAAACAGATAAATAACAGCTACCCAGCCATTACAACTACCATTGCAACTACCACTACCAAGGCACAGGTTGCCTTGAAAATATTAAAATATTGACACTGTTTCTATTGCATTTTGTGTAAATCTCAATTGTATTTTTTAGAACTATTATTTTAAATAAATAAAACAAATTATGAGAGGGGGAGGGGGAAAATGGAAAACTCATTTTTTTAAATTAATAAATAGTTGCGTTCGAGGTGGTAAAATGTTGAAGTTCCTCTATGATTCTGTTGCTGGCACACTCCAGACTATACACAAAGCATAGCATCCATCGGCACCTAGGCATCATGATAATATTATATCGGGTGGCCCCTGATAATTCCCGTTCCTATAATTATCAATAACATCCTTCAATTTAGGAACTAAAGGCATTCCCCTGAGCTACATCTCTAAATGCTGCAATGATTTCTCAGGTGTTTTTCAGGATGTCAAAGTTAAGCCCTCTGTCTATCTCGAGCACCGTGAGTAGCGAGTCAGCAGACTCTTCACCTACATTAAGTCATGAACACAAGTCTGACGAAAGTGAGGACTCGAGGTGAGTCCATTGTGCAGTTTCATTCTGAGTAATCAAACACTGGTGAATTTTCTTTCAAATCCAGCTTTGTATTTTCTAATGAGTTATTATTTCAACAGAACCGTATTGTTCACAGGGACATGTGTGTGTCCAAAGCCCAGTAAAAGTTTGTTCTTATTTAACAAATAAAATGCTAAAATTCTAACAACACTAAAATTCTAATAGTAGATGTTTTTCTAAATGGAAAACATTTAATTAACATGTTTGGAAGGAGTCTCCAGTGTCAAGGCTTTGTAAAAGTTAGTAAATTTTGCACCGCAAAAGATTCTCCTGAATAGCGGAGTCTATACTTGACACTAACGTGACATGCATTTTTTTTTATGTTAACATAAACAGTGGGAAAAAATAGAGGCTGTAGAGGGGATGAGAGTTTAAAGCTGCTATGACATGAATACTAACAGAAACTAAATAGTTTTTTGCACGGTCCATAACTTTAAATGTAACTACATTAGTTGTCAGGAATAATCTCAAGAGGGTGCCATGTGCCCAGAGACACTGGTTTGGGGCTAAAGTCTTTACAGGGCATCCGGAAAGTATTCATAGCACTTTACTTTTTCCATATTTTATGTTACAGCCTTATTTCAAAATGGATTAAATTAATTATTGTTCCTAAAATTCTACAAACAATACCCCATAATGACAATGTAAAAGAAGTTTTTTTTTTTAATCTTTGCAAATTTATTTAAAAAAAATTTAAAAAGAAAGAAAAAATCACATGTACATAAGTATTCACAGCCTTTGCCATGACACTAAAATTAAACTCAGGTGCTTCCGGTTTCCACTGCTCATCCTTGAGATGTTCCTACAACTCGATTGGAGTCCACCAGTGGTAAATTCAGTTGCTACGTAAGGTCCCACAGTTAACAGTGCAAGTCAGAGTACAAATCAAGCCATGAAGTCCAAGGAATTGTCTGTAGACTTCCGATACAAGATTATATCGAGGCACAGATCTGGGGAAGGGTACAGGAAAAGTTCTGCAACATTAAAGGTCCAGAGGAGCACAGTGGCCTCCATCATCCATAAATGGAAGAAGTTAGGAACCACCAGGACTTTTCCTAGAGCGGGCTGTTCAAAGTGAGCGATCAGGGGGAAAGGACCTTAGTCAGGGAGGTGACCAAGAACCCTATGGTCAGTCTGAAAGAGCTCCAGTGTTTCTCTGTGGAGAGAAGAGAAGAAAAACTACATTGTAGCTAGGGGTGCTCCGATCAGGATTTTTGAGGCCGATCACCGATTTCCGATCATTAGAAGCTGTATCGGCCGATACCGATATCGATCACTGATTACATGTAGCATTATTTATTAAACTATATCTAACAACAACGTAAATTAAGTATTGAAATTACAAGAAGAGGAATATCAAACATGAATTGACAACTGTATTTATTGGCAAGTAACATGTGCAACACTCACTCACTCATCATCTATACCGCTTAATCCTGTATTCAGGGTCATGGAGCCTATCCCAGGAGACTTAGGGCACATGGCAGGGTACACCCTGGACAGGGTGCCAATCCATCGCAGCGCACAGACACACACACATACACTCACTCATTCACACACTACAGACAATTTGGGAACGCCAATTAGCCTAACCTACATGTCTTTGGACTGTGGGAGGAAACCAGAGTACCCGGAGGAAACCCACCAAGCACGGGGAGAACATGCAAACTCCATGCACACAGAGATCGAACCCAGACCCTGGCGGTGCGGCACTACACCACCAGTCATCTAAAAACATAGCAGCCTGTGCTTGGTTAGTAACTGGGAACAGCTTAGAGCTTGACAAATACAGTACAACTTTCCTGTAGATTGTATAAAATTAAATGAAATAATAGATAAATGGGACGTGAGTCGCGGGAAGTTCTGCAAGGACCGGCAAAAAAATGTATTCTTTAATATTTATTCTTTAATATTTATTCTTTAGCGCCAGCCAATGTTGAAAAAAAGCTTGTGTTCCTTTTTCACACAACACGTAGAATTGCCAGACTGGTAAAGCCATTTTAGCAGCACGCAAAAAAAAAATGTCCCGCAAGTTTTGCGTCATCTGATCGGCTTTTCTATATCGGCCATTATAGAGACTGCCGATCAAACTTCCCAAAGCTATTATCGGCCAATTATGATTGGCAACCGATCAATCGGAGCACCCCTACTTGTAGCATTATGCTCAAAAAGACTTGAGGCAGTAATTGGCGCCAAAGATGCTTCAACAACAAAGAGTCGATGAATGCTCTTCTTAAGTTCAGACATGAGCCCAATGTCACACCATGAGTGCCTTTGTTCTAAATCTCATTAACCTGAAAATATGAAAAAGATATTTACATGGTGAACCCAGGAGATGTGCAGTCGTAGTTTTGTTTTTACAACAACAACAAAAATTTATTTTAATGTGCAAAATGTACAAATTCTCCACTATTCAGTGAAAAAAAAAAATAAGTGGTTGCATTGCTTTATAATATTTACATAATTCCTTTATAATTAAGTTTATATATGTTTTGTTTATTATTTTACACAGAACAAGCTACCATGATGAATGGTCTCCATATCTAACAGTGGCATCTTTTCAGACCATGGATCCACATATTAAATTCATGTTTAAGGTATCTACAGTATGATGTAATATTACCAGTGATGATCATTTAAAAAAAATTACAAGTTAATAAACACACACACTCCCACTCCAACATACAGTACAGAGCAAAAGTTTGGACACACCTTCTCATTCAGCGAGATTTCTTTATTGTGTTCTTTCTTGTGTTCTTTAGCCCAGACGCGTCTCTTCTGCTTGTTGCCTGTCCTTAGCAGTGGTTTCCTAGCAGATATTCTAGCATGAAGGCCTGATTCACACAGTCTCCTCTTAACAGTTGTTCTAGAGATGTGTCTGCTGCTAGAACTTGTGACGCTTTGCGCCGGATAGCCGGAAAAAGAAGGAGCCAAAAGCCAAACTGCGTTTAGTGCACCTTTTATCAGCCTTCTCAGCGTCACAAAAATACAATACAAAATGCAAGCGAAATCAAAGAAAAGTGCAAGAGTGTAAGACGTTTCTGGAGGAGAGCCGCACACGCGCACCTGCTCTGTCTTCTTCTTCTCGCGCACCTGCTCCGCGCACACTCTGGGGGCAGGGCGGCACACCTTAAAAGGACAACAGACAGGCATACATACGTGCAGTGGTATAACGTAGTGGCCATTACAAACTCTGTGTGGCATTGACCTGCTCTCTGATCTGAGCTGCTGTTAACCTGCGATTTCTGAGGCCGGTGACTCAGATGAACTAATCCTCCGCAGCAGAGGTGACACTTGGTCTTCCTTTCCTGCGCATGTCAGCCGGTTTCTTTGTAGCGCTTGATGGTTTTTGTGACTGCACTTGGGGACACTTTCAAAGTTTGACTGACCTTCATTTCTTAAAGTAATGATGGCCACTCGTTTTTTTCTTCACTTAGCTGCTTTTTTCTTGCCAAAATACAAATTCAACCTCTTTGAATGAGAAGGTGTGTCCAAACTTTTGGTCTGTACTGTATATACCAATCAGCCATAACATTATGAGTAGGTTCCTTTTGCTGCCAAACCAGCCCAGACCCATAAGGGCCTGGATTCCAGTAGACCTCTGAAAGTATCCAAGATAGTGGTATCTGGCTCCAAGCCGTTATTAGCAATAGCTGATTGGACTAGTTTTTTCCAGCACATTCAATTCAATTCAATTTTATTTATATAGCGCTTTTAACAATGGTGATTGGCTCGAAGCAGCTTGTGTATGAGTGAGAAAAAAATTGTTTAGAAAATAATGATATTGTGAGATTGTCCCTGACGATAGGAAGAAACCTTGAGAGGAACCGGTCTCAACAGGGAACCCATCCTCATTTGGGTGATAACGGATAACAGAAATTATATAACGACATCATGTATGTTAGGCTGCTGGAAGTTAACAAAAGTTGTCCAAGTTATCATGGAGTCCAGTTCAGCACAGGGATGAGTCAGCAGGTGCAGAGGACCGAGGGGGTCTGGGTCATTGGGAGCTCAGGATCAGCATGTGTAGATCCAAACCACCATGAAGCAGAATCCAGCTGGAGCTGGTCCTTCTCTGGATGCCTCAAGATCTTTGCAGGGTTGGCCTCTGCCTCTGCCTACTGGAGCTGGCACAATCTCCAGTTGCCTCGGGATGGGTAGAGACAGGAAGAACAGGTGGAAAAGAATTAGCGTAGCTGCCGTTCAGGATATTAGCAGCACTAGTAAGAGTGTGCATTTAGATGTACTGGAATACAAGGTTATGGAATGAATTATACTGTATGTATGCCAGATTAAAGAGATGTGTCTTGAGTCTACTTTTAAACTGGGATACTGTGTTTGAGCCCCAAACATTGTCTGGAAGGCTATTCCAAAGCTTAGGAGCTAAATATGGGAATGCTTTTGTAGATTTTGACATTCTGGGAACTACCAGAAGTCCGGAGTTTTTTGATCTTAAGGAACGTGTTCGATTGTAATGTGTCAGAAGACTGGCAAGATACAGTATGTGGGAGCTAAACCATTTAGAGCCTTGTACGTTAGTAATGCTAATTTGTAATTCATTCTAAACTGAACAGGTTGCCAGTGCATGAATGATAATATTGGGGTTATATGATCATATTTTCGTGATCTAGTGAGAACCCTGGCAGCTGCATTTTGGACTACCTGTAGCTTGTTTATTGAGGATGCAGGACAACCATCCAGTCATGCACATCCCACTGACGCTTGATTGGATTAAGTTCTGGAGAATTTGGACATCTCAAACTCGTTGTTGTGTTTCTGAAATCTCCCATTGGAGAGATTTGTTAAATGTTAATGTTGTAATATTGAGATAAAGCTGCCTAATCTGTTTCCTCTAACCAGTTTGTCATGCATTTCTTTATTTCTAAATTGCATGTTTATAATACAAGTAAATCTAGGTATTTAAAAATTGCTACCATGACTTAAAAATAAGTTTAATATTTTTTTTGTCTGTTTTGTACTGAACACAGAGATCCCCACACCTGTAAAATGATAAGGGAACACTTGAGGTGTAAAGATGTCCTCAAGGATCCCGTGTCCATCCCCATCCACAGTTTATGCAAAAGCTGCATCCAATCCTATTGGACCAGACCAACCCAGTTAGGAAATTACTCCTGCCCTCAGTGTAGGAAGAGTTTTATGACTCGCCCTGAACTCAACCTGAACTGACCTTGGCTACTGTGGTGCAAACGCATCAGCGGGCCAGGTTCAGCCCTGCTGTTCATGCTCAAAGCTACACTGGACCTGGAGACATGGCCTGTGATTTCTGCACTAGGAGTAAGATCAGAGCGGTGAAGACGTGTCGGACCTGCAGTGTGTCGTATTGTGAAGCTCACGTGAGGAAACACTACACTGTAGAAGCACTGCAGAAACATGTCCTGCTGGAGCCAACAAAAGACCTGAAGCGGGGTGGAGTCAACAAGCTAGGCAAAGCTAATACGTCAGCTGAGGTGGGTTTTTACAGTCAGAAGCAGAAATAAGGGATTCCTTTTAAATTAGTGGTTGTCCATGTAACCAAGAACCGTTCAACACATTCTTACCATCTGGAAATATAGCGCTGAACCGTCGACTTTGTGGAAGGAATTGTGTGGAAATGTGATTGGAGATCACCTAAACTCTTGATGAAGTTGCATGGTAAAAAAAACAGAGGGCAGGAATCAGAGATATGTTTAATAGTGAAAGTAAGAGCATTTCTATACACACACACACACACTGACGAGAACTCACAGGATTGGACTAAATAGCTGTGTGTCCATAAGAAAACCACTTGTTAGTGAGACTCATCAAACAAAGTCTTCAGTTTTCTAGGGAGCATAAAGACTGGACTTTGTAGCAATGGAAAAAGGTCATATGACCTGATGAGTACAGATTGAGCCTATTCCAGAGTGACGGGCGTGTCAGGGTGAGAAGGAAAGCGCATGAAGCGATGCACCCATCATGCATAGTGTCCACTGTACAAGCCTCTGGGGTTGAACACATCTATGGAGTTTTTTCCATCCCTGATGGCACGAGTGTATTCCAGGGTTGAGTGTGTGAAATAGTGGTTCTGGAAGCATGAGGAATCATTTTCACACATGGACTGGACACCACATTGCTAAGGATGGTCGAATGAAGTCTTTTAAGCCAGACAGTGTATAAAAAGCTATGGCTATGCATCACATAAATTCAATTAAATTTTATTTGTATAGCGCTTTTAACAATTTTAATTGTCGCAAAGCAGCTTTACACAATCAGAAGAATTATTTAAGTTTGTATGAAATGTGAATGTGTATGAATGAAAAAATGGTCAGATAGTCCCTGATGAGTAAGCCGAGGGGGACAATGGCAAGGAAAAACTCCCTGAGATGGCAGTAGGAAGAAACCTTGAGAGGAACCGGACTCAACAGGGAACCCATCCTCATTTGTGTGAAACAGAAAGCAGGAATTGCTCTGCATTCATACTGTGTGTTAGGTGGCAGGCAGTTCAGTATAATAGTTGTTAATAGATGTTAATTGATGTTAATATGGAGTCCAGGTAGACTTGTAGGAAATTCCAGTCCTGAACTATTGAGCAACTGTAGCCAAGTCCGCAGGGAAATGGCCGTCAACATCATGCGAGGCCAGAACCGTCTCCCTAGTAGAGTGAAACCATCCCCAGACATCGGACGCATCCCAAAGAGACACACGGGGCATCCATGTGACGAGATCTCCAACCAGAAGCGGGGCACCAGGATGAGTCAGGAAGGTCCAGAGGGCAGAGGGAGTCTGCATCAATGGCAGCTCAGGAACAACGTGTGTAGCTTGACGGAGAGAGGGAAAGAGAGAGAGGGGGGAGAGAGGAAAGAGAGAGAGGGGGAGAGAGAACAGGAGAGGGGAGAGCAAAAGAGGAGAGATAACAGTTAGGTATGGTCACAGTCACATAATGTATAAGGTGAATATATATTTAGTGCAAAGTGCAAGCAGGGACTCTGGCAGGACTAACTATAACAGCATAACTAAAAGGGAGAGTCAGAAGAAAACACAGACATGAGGGCTCCCTGTGATGTAAAGCGACCAATCACCTCACTGTCAACAAACGTGAGTGATCAATGAGAGTGGGGAGGACAGCATCTAAACATACCAGTTCAGCAGAATACGCTACGTCCATGAGTCCCCCAGATCTGCTCCTTTACCTAAGGCTAATCTAGTTACAAAATGCTTGGTTAAATAAATAGGTTTTTAGCCTAGACTTAAACGCTGAGACTGTGTCTGAGTCCTGCACACTATTTGGAAGGCTAATAACTTTGCAGGTCACACTTTAATATTATTCTTCGGATTAAGTATAAGAAATTTATTCACAATTCCACTGTCTGAAGTTATCGCAGTCTCAATTAATGTTTGTCATAGTAATAATGTACGCACAGCACCGCGCTACCGTATTAAATGTACATTCACATCAAATACCACACAGAGCTTTATCATTAATCTCCCAGAGTTATCAAAGTAATCCGAGGAATAATATTAACTCTAAAGTGTGACCTGCTTTATGAGTGGGTCCTACTACACATTGATTTACTCCTACTGAGTCCAGTAGGGACATAAATGCTGTTCTTAGAGGGTCTTCTGGATTCTCAAAATGAATATTAAAATCGCCATATGACTAGTAGCTTAGATAACGTAGCTCCAGAAAAATGAGTCGGAGTCACCGATTTCAATGAATCAGTCCGGGAGCACGATGGTAGAAAATGTCTGTCCTGTAAAGCTGTGATGGTGAATAATCATAATTTCAGAGAATCTTCAATCCTAAGGTATCTGTTCAAGCGTACAGTAAACAGTAAAATGTAGCATTGTCCCTCCCCGCAATGTCTTCCTGCGAAGGCCAAATCTGTGTGCTTGTCTTTTTTATGCTTTACGTCGTATATTTGTGTCAAAGGCATATAAGACTCACTTTGTCGGACTTATGAACGAATCTGACTTGTGAACGAATCCGACTTACGATTGTGCTCCTGAAAATGGAACTCAGAACAGGGTACTAGAAGGGTTACACCCTTAACAGGGTGTCAATGCATCACGGGGCATACACACATACACTCATACAATTTGGGAGCGTCTATTAGGCTATCTTGCAAATGTACTGTACTTATGGGAGGAAACTGGAGTACCCGGATGAAACTCACTAAGCACAGGGAGAACATGCGCACTCCACACACACTGACTCAAGGTGGAGATCAAACCTTGACCCTGGAGGTGCGAGGCGACAGCACTAACCACTAAGCCACCATGCCACATTACTACGTTATTTAGTTCACACTGTCTGTGTGAGTTTGCTCAGGGTTCTCCAGTTTCCTCCCCTGACCACAAATTGCAGGATGTAAACACGCAAGGACTAATTGCCCTTGGCTGTAAGTAAATATGTAAATAAATATGTATAAATAAATATCACCACAGCCCTGTTAAGTGTAAAGAAAGGAACAAATGTTACTGTATGCGCTGTACTGCACTTTTTATCTCAAGGAAAGTGAACTGGTTACGTTAACACAAAACCTGGACAGTACTGATGTTTACATGGCTACATTGAAGAGCCAACAGATAATAAATATAGATAATTAATTGATACTTTTGTAGAACATTAAGGGTGTAGAAAAGTTTGAAAGACTTGTATACAGTACTTGTGTAAGGTTATATATTTATTCACGTATAATCGTGTAGAACAGTGTAGATAATGCCTCTGATGGGTCAGAACCACTAATTATTCACTTTCAACAGCATTAGGCTTTGACGATTCCTGTTTACTGAACTTATTCTGTCATTTTTGCGTTTATGTTCACTTTCATGCACTTAACCGTTTGTTTTGTCACCAAATGACTTTCTAGTCAGAAACAAACTCCTTGCATTAGCCTGTGTACTAACCTAAGGACATTTTCATATTCATTTGTAATAATATGTACATGTAGTTTACTGACTACTGTACTGAAACACAGTTGACTGGGAGCTGCGGCTCGCTGGTGCCACCAAGTTTCATAAGTGGGTATCACATCCACATTTTGAAGCAATACAAGATAAAAATTCAAAGTCAGACTTCTACGCTCTTTCCGTACGGTGTACTGTCATTTATTTTGCTGCACAACACTCTGACCTTTGACAGTTAATTTGACGAAACTCTGAGATGATTGGTTAATTGCGGATGATTAACCATCCTTAGTTCACATTTTACTTTTTCTGTTTTTTCTAAAACCACAACTACGTATAGAAGAATCATGTTTGTACACCTCATTTCTGTTTAAATAAACACTTTGAGATGAAACCCGTTTTTTTCTTTAACTCCCCCTCCCCTTTCTATTAACATGCCATTCATTAAACTTTGTATATAGAATATATAGAATAGCAGACGATTCTGTGCATTTCCAGTATTTAACACAAAACATTTACACGAACCAATAAATGATTTTATTCTTTGACAGCAGAACATTCAATGAAGAAACAAACAGACAAGTAAAAATAGAATTAATAATACAGTGAATGTTGTGTGACAGAATGCTACTTATTGATGACAGAAATCAGACGTTATTAATGCTTAAAATGTCGCCTGCTACAATTCACGCTGTATATCTAATGTTAAATCATTTTAATAAGCCTTTAGTGTTAAATGGACTGCACTAATATCCCTATCCTTTTCAAACTTTCATGGTGCGTTTTTTTACTTTTCGAACTCTATCTACCTTCCTCTGCATACCTGAGCTCACAGACGCCTATAATTAGCAATAACAGGAAGGTGTAAGCTCCGCCCTCTCTGAGTGCACTACAAAAGTTTAATTCAATATTAAATGCTCGTGTGAATCAGTGAAGAGCTGCACAATATTTCTCAGTGCCAGATCTCGAAGCGCTGGTCCTTGAGAAAGAGCGACGGGTCTGTGATTTTGTTGTTGAACAAACTGTTTGAAATAAACACACACAATTAGACTTGCACTTAAACATTAATATGTATTAGATGATGTTAGACACACACACTTACCACACAGTCTGAATGTGGCTGTTCATTGAGACGATGTGGTAGAGGCTCCTCGCTGAGGCGTCAGTAATCAGATTGTGGCTGAGACTGAAATGAAATAAATCACAGTATTAGTATATTTATACTTCTGCTCCGTTCCTCCAGCTCGACCCCGGCACACCCTGAGCACTCACTCGATGACGCAGGGTTTGTGTAGGTGTGGCAGAAGCGGCTCCACATGCTGGTCTGTGAGCTGGCAGTGGCTGAGGTCCAGTTCTGAAAGCCCTTCAGAATGTTCCAGAACCAGCGCCAGTGATTTGCAGGTCTGCAGGTTCAGCCGGGTCTCACTCAGGTCCACTTCACCGCTCAATGCCCGGGACAGAGCCGCCGCTCTCCTGACACGCTCCGTCTCGGCGCCCACGTCCACGAGGTCCAGGAGGTGGAGCAGCAGAGCTTTACTGCATCTGAGACAGAGACGGTACTTACAGCACTTCTTTTACAGCAAAAACACGGCCACGTATTTATTTTTAAACTGCGTCTTACCGTAGCGAGACTGTGTGTAGAACAGGGAAGAGCAGCTCCACTCCGGCGTCCTCGATCTCACAGTCCTGGAGAGTGACCTGAACGTGTGTGTGAGCTCTGTGGATAGCTGTGGAGACGACTCTACAGTCCTCACTGCTCAGATACAGACTGGTCGTGTCTGCCGTGAGGTCCAGAGCGTCGTAGCTGGAGAAATCCAGCTTGTGTTGTAGAGCAGAGAGCAGAACTGCTGCCTCCTGGTGGAGCTCAGGAACATCGCAGCAGTGGAGCAGCCTCAGCAACAACCTCCTGTCAACCCTGAAGACATTTAAACAGGGACATAGAATCTTTTATTCCCCTTAAATATTAAATAATGTGGGTCCACTCATCCATGCAGGCTAAAATGCTGTTCTTGCCCCAGGGTTGTAAAGAGTGATTATTTGATGAGGACAAACCTGAGATGGGAGACATGGCTGAGTAGAGGGATGATGCTCTCTAGCTCCCCCTCTGGTACGGAGGTCCACAGGAGGTTCAGAGAGACGCCTGTGCAGTGCTCCAGGGTGAAGCGCAGCGCGGCACAGTCGACGGAGCTCAGCTTCCTGTTCTCCAGGTTGACACAGTTCTCTGTTGAACTCAACAGGATGGACACAGAGTGCGCAGAAGACGTCTCGTAAATCTTTCTCATGACGGACAGCACAAAGCTGGACTTCAGCCTACGGACCGCAAACACACACCAATTTATGTCCTAATGTAAATATGTACAGTATACAGTACAGGCCTCAAAGTGATACTTAACTACAGTGCAGAACTGAAATATCTCACCCTCTGAGCTGAACTTTATCCAACACTGGCAGAAGATCTTGGATGTTCTCCTCTCTGATTGTGCTTCTTCTAACATCCACAGTGAGAGGGTGACACTGCAGGAAGGAGCGAATTACGTCCCAGCTCAGAACACAGGAAGTCAGGTCTCCGCCCACGTTTCGCAGGAAACGCAGAGTAAGATCTTCATCCTGAGCTTCATAAACAACCGAGACCAGTTCCTGGAGAGTCTCTTCAGAAAATCTACAAACACAAAGTTTAAATGATTTAAACGCAATGTATTTATTTAATTATCTGTTTATTTAAGAGGGAACCATTTTTCTACACACAACAATTCATGCTCATGCACCTGATGATTAGAGATCCTTGATGGTGTAGAAGGTCTACAAGTGACCGGGCCGCCATCTTGGACTCAGTCAGGTTCAAACACTTTACGTTCCAGCGTCTGAGAAGGAAATTGAAGCTGCTCAGGATCTTAGAAGGCGTCCGGTCTGGTTGCTGAGTGCCGCTGTCGGTGAGGAGCAGCTCGTCGAGAGAGACAGGAGGACGAGACCTCAGAGATTTCATTTGTGTGATTCTCACCAGGACGTCACTACACAACCTGGAAGAGTGCAAAAACGTCAACCACAAAGCAACACTTAGCGCTTTTTATCTGGTGTTGTACAGTACGATCAGACTACACCGATGAGGGTCGAACCTGAGCTGGGAGACGTGACGTAGAGACTGAAAGAGGCGCCTTGCTTTGATCTTCCCACTCGACCAGCCCGTCAGCTCTACTGCTTTCTTCACCGTCTGTAGATCCAGCACTTCCAGGAACAGTGAAGCATTTTTATCCGACAGGTTCACGGTCCAGACTTCAGGAAATGTCTGGTAAACTGACTGTAACACCGGAAGGACGCTCCTGCCCGTTTCAGACTCGTAGTCCTTGGCATATGAGTACAGCTCAAGCAGCATGTTACACTCGAGTTCCTGATCATCTCCAGAACCAGAGAAGGTCCTGAAGCTGCACAGAGACGCCAACTGCTCGGTGAAGGTCTTGCCGGTTTCTGCGCTCCGCTCTGCCACTCCGGCCATCAGCTTCACCAGAAAGTGCAAGGTCGTTATCTTCCGTCTTTTCCCATTCACAGTGAAGCCGAATCTGATAGGAGCAGATATTATGGCTAAGACAGACTTACATATATTTGCATTTCACACATTTCAATATAAAGATCTAAAGTTCAAGGTGAGGTACCTGAGCTCTGAGATGAAAGGCAGGCACAGGATAAGGCTCCTCATTTCATTCTCGTCCTCCGACCATCCTCTCAGCTCTACTGCTTTCTTCACTCCCTGCAGTTCCAGCACTTCCACAAAGAGCGAAGAGTTTTTATCCGACAGGTTAATGGACCAGATTTTAGGGAGCGACTGGTAAACGGGTTGCAATGCCGAAACAACATTTCTGCCCGTCCGAGTCTCGTACTGTTTAAAGTGTGAGTGAAGGAGAAGCAAGAAAACGGATGCTTCTTCGTCGGTCTTGAAACATTTCTCTACGATTGTGTGAATCTCATCTTTCTGGTGGAGAGCCGCTTGGAGACACAGGTCCAGTATGAATCTTCTCACTCTCGTCCTGCGTTCTTGACCGCGTTCTCTTTGAGGCTGGAGTGGAGTGAAACTAAAGAAACAAACTAAACTTTAGGATTAAATCTAAATCGCTAAAATAAAATAAAACAACACTGTGAAGATCAGAATACTAAGCATTTGGCGTTGTAGTGTTCTAGAAAACTAATCAGCACCAAGGTGGTGCTGACACTGGAGACTCCTTCCGTGACGTTCCTCTTTGCATAAGCTGTTACTAGAGAAACTACACCAATCAAACAATATTATGACCACCCACCTCATATTGAGTAAGTCCCCCTTTTGCCACCATAACAGTAATGCACTGTGTTACTTTTCTGTCACAACCAGCATTAACTTTATCATCAACGTGATCTACACTAGCACTTTTTTGGGGGATTTTTCCATGATTTTCTCCATAATTTAGTCGTGTCCAACTCCTCCCCTTCACTAGGTTCCTCCGAACCACGTGACGCCAGCAGACCGCATCTTTTCGACTACTGCTCGCTCACGCACCGTTGGGGGCCGCTCCTTCCGCTTGCGTGAGCTCACAGACACCCTTGATTGGCTTTAGAGCCGTGATTAATGTGGGAGCACTAAGTACCTCTCATCCCTCACTAGGCCTCCAGGTGCGAGAGGTTACAGCATCACCCGGGAATCAAACTCACGCACTCCAGATGATAGGGCGAGCATTTTACCACTGCGCCACTCGGAGGCCCCTACACTAGCAATTCTATTGGATCAGACTACGTGGGCCAACCTTCACTCCCCATGTGCATTAAGACGCCTTGGCCACCGATGATCTTGTCGACCGGGTTTTCCTTCCTTGGATCACTTTTGGTATGTCCTGACCACTGCAGACCGGGAACATCCCACAAGAGCCATAGTTTTGGAGTTGTTCTGAGCCCATCCTCTAGCCATCGCAATCTGACCCTTGTCAAAGTCACTCAAATCCTTACGCTTGCACATTTGGGGCCAAATTGGGCCAAATGGTAATGGGTCAGAGCAACTCCAAACCTGCAGCTCTTGTGGGATGTTCCTGGTGTGTAGTGGTCAGGACATACCAAAAGTAATCCAAGGAAGGATAACCGGAGACTTGGCAACAGGTTAATGGGTGGCCAAGGCTTACTGATGCACATGGAGAGTGCAGGCTGGCCCGTGTAGTCCGATACAATAGAAAAGCTTGTGTAGATCAAATTGAGGAAAAGGTTAACACTGGTTGTGATAAAAAGGTGTCAACACACAGTGCTTCACTGTAATGATGGACCTGCTTTATATTATTCAGGTTGTCATAATGTTTTGGGTGTACAACTTCTGACCAATCAGAATCAAGGATTCACAGTGCTATCTTAAAATACACACCTGAGATCTGAGATGAAAGGCAGACACTGAAGAAGGCTCCTCATTTCACTCTCTTCCTCCATCCAGCCAGTTACCTCTACCGCTTTCTTCGTTCTCTGCTGTTCCAAGACTTCCAGTAAATCTGAAGCCTTCCTCTTGGACAAGTTTATGGACCAGACTTCAGGAAGTGTCTGGTAAATAGCCTGTAACGCCGGCCTGATGTCCGAGCCCGTCCGAGCCTCGTAGGATTTCACATGCGAGTACAGGTCAAGAAGGAACGCTGACTGTTCTCTGTATGTTTTCAAATAACACGAAGGTAATTTCTGTACAGTTTCCTGAATGCTCTCTTTTTAATGGACTGCGGCTTGCAGGCACAAATCCGTCAGGAACAACGTCATTTTATTTCTCCAATCGTGAAGCGATTCTCGCGGAGTCTGAGGTGGATCGATGCTACAAATCAAAAACCAGGAAATATTACAGAGATACAGCGTTTTTTAATGCTAATGATTTCAGACGTATATAAAACATGAGAAGAATGTGGCATGGTATAATCACCTCAGCTGAGATATATGACACAGACACTGAAGGAAGCTCCGCACTTCGCTCTCTTCATCTGGACAGTCTCTGAGCTTTACGGCTTTCTTTGCGGTTTGGATTCTCAGGACTTCCAGGAAGACGGAAGCCTTCCTCTTGGAGAGATCTATAGACCAAACTGGAGATAATACAACGAATAAGATTTAGACAAGGAACACTCGAGATTTGGGAAAATGTTGATTTAATTACGTATCGCGATTCTTTTGTGCATCACTATACTGACACAAATTTTTCTTGTATTTTTGTCTCCCTAATTTAGTCGTAGCCAATTCCCACCCATCATCAGGGAACTCCCAGATCAAGGCACGGCTACCAAACTAAGGAGGGCGAAGACTATAACGTATTTCCCCAAACCACATGACGCTGGCTGACTGGCCATTTTTTAAATGTTTCATTCAAGGTGTTGCAGTTTGTCTATAATCCTAACCCAAACACCATCCTGAGCTTTGTTTAGAATTGTAACAAAATCTGTCACAAAAAAAATAATATCAAATCGCAATATAAATCAAATCGGTACCTAGATATCGTGATAATACCGTATTGTGTGATCTTTGGGAATAAACACTACACATGTGCGATAGCGAAAATGAAGATAAACACCAAAATACAACACATGCTCACCACGAACAGGAACCTTCGTCTCCTCACTTGGAGCGCTAGTGTCTCCGTTTGCGTAGACGGCACACACTCTGGCTTTGTAACACGTGCTGTCTGGGAGAGTTATAGTGCATTCACACACAGGTCCGTCGGTTCGAATAGACTGCCAACCCTCCAGACCAGCCTCCAAATACTCCACTATGTAGGAGAGTACACGTGAGTCTTCATCATCATCCTCCTCCTCAGCTTTCTGCCAGGCAATATAGATCTCCTCCTTGTTCAGTTTCAGCACTGTAGGTGCTCCAGGTCTGACTCTGGAGACTGTCTGAAACTCTGTAATTCCACTGTAATCACTCATGCCTTTACTGTCCATTAGAGCGTATCTGAGTTCATAGTGTCTTCCTGGTGTGAGACCTGAAACCACACAGGTCTCTCCAGTACGAGAGATATCTCTCCATTCCGTATCCTCCTTCACTGCTCTGTATTCTACTCGGTAATCTTCAGCACTTTGCAGCTTCATTGTCACGCGCGTCTGTCGTGCTGTAATTATTTCTGCGAGATCAGGTTTCATGTCGAGCGTCGCATTCAGACTTAACAAACTTCCAGACTGGTAAAGATGAACAGTAGATCCAGGAAAATCTGAATCAGGTACAGATGCAGCAACAAACACAGTTTCCTGTCTGTTCTCATTACTCGCTTTATGTAAAAGAAATGACTGAAAGTCAGAGCAGATTTTCTGACTAGTATCCAAGATCCCGAGCCCTCGCTTGTTCATTAGTCCGGCGTTTTCTCTCAGAGCTGAAAGAAGCGGATCTTCTACATTGTCCAGAGACGTCAAAACAAAGCAGAGGACCCTGTCCGCGTGGCAGTCCTGTACAAAGTGCTGGAGGTCATTTAGGACTCTGACGTTGGCAGATCTGCACTGGAGCAGCGACCTCATTTCGGCGCTTTTGTTTCGGAGCCACTGCTGCGTGTCGGGTGAACTGAACGGCGATCGGACGGCTCTGTCGAGAAAATCTCGTAAATTCTCCTCTTCTTCTTCTGCTCCTGTTTCTCGTAAGGTCTTAATACAGGACGCGAGCCTTTTCTTAAAATTGTCCTGGTGCTGCTGGAAAAGTGATGAAAACTCAGACAGACTGATCTTTAAGGCTGGAACCTGCATAAACACATCATGAGCTCCATCACAGGACATAAGACGGTGACAAGAGCTGATGTTCTGCTGTAGTTTTTCTAGAATGTTCTCTGCTTTAGATAACTGTTCTTCGCTGATGTCTTTAGCAACACAAGCTGATGATTGGTCCAGATTCTTCAGAGGGTACAGCCAGACTTTAAGAGGAACCACTTTTTCTGCTGCGTTATCTGCTGGGTTTTTCAGAACAGTTCCATCAACAAAGGTGGTATGGTCATTTAACGCAGATTTGTCTCGTTCACTGAGCCTGGAGAGTAGATCTGCCTGACTGACAGGGTCGATCATCTTCTCCACTATGTCTTTAAGATTGCTGTTTTCCTTCTTGCTATCAAAGACAGAAAACGCCTGAGATCCGTACAGCACAGCTACAACCACATGCGTCGCTGAAGTCGAGCCGGTTACTGAGAGCGGGAATCCGCCGTGTAGAAGCTCATGACTGAGCATGTCCAGTCTGGTGGAGGTTCTGTAACACAGAGTGACTCGGTTCTGCACCTGGGACTGATGATTAATAAATGCAGACGCACCAGCCGTCTCAACCAGCCCTGATACAACACTCGCTCTTAGAGGTGGTGTGAGATCCAGGGCTGTGAGTCTGTCATGTAAGGAGTCTCCATCTAAAACTTTAACATCAGTCTCGGCTCGAGGGATCGACAGCTTCATGGAGGATATCAGTCCGTTTTCCCACAAAATGGCATCTGAAAATATTACACATAAATGCACTTTGAAGTAGTGCTATCAATCGATTCAAAACTTTAGTCTAGATAATCACAGTCATAGTCTGTGTTTAATCACAATTAATCATAATTTTTAAATACTCAGATTTATTTCTAATATAAACAAGCAATGCTGGAATAAAGAACTTTATGACAAACTGGTCAGAGAAAACAGAATTATAATATCTAAAACATTAACCTTTAACGAATGTTAAATTAAAATCTCTCGAATGATGAACTCCTTGCAGCAGGCAAACATAATGTGAGTCCTGTCTGCTCCTATAGTGGTGACCATGTCCATTATCTCCTTTTCAACTTGGCTAGTGAAAATGGCTAGCACACACATTTTTTAACACGCCCAGAGTGAATGAGTGCAGTTACCATTTGTCATTGATTAGATTGTGCTGAACAGAGTTAGTCACGGTCACATGGTCACTTACTGATGTTTCCTTATTATTATTTACCCTAACGTGACATTATCACACACAGCTGGGGAAGTGCATTGCGATTATGAAAAGCCACTAAGGTCAAACTTAGTAACATGATTAATTTGCTTTGAAATAATTGTTATACAGGCCGTCCCTGACTTACAAGCGAGTTCCGTTCTGGGATCGTTTGTAAATCTGATTTGTTCTTAAGTCCGATAAAGTTAGTCTTATACGCCTTTGACGTGAATGTACAATGTAAAGCATACCAATCCACTTGACTAACTCGCTGTCCCGTTTCCCCACACTGCCATCATGTGGCTAAAAAATTTAAACGCACCTCAGGAAATAAATCTCACACATGACACATGTAACAGTGTTGTAAGGGGGGAGGGGGATTGGTGGGGGGGGGGGGGCATTTTGTCTCAGAGCTGTTTTCCACTGTATTGGACTGGGAAATCTGTTCTGTTGAGGATTTTCTGAAATTAGGATTATTCACCATCAGGACAGTTTTACAGAACAGACATTTTCCACATTTTCTATCATCGTGTCCCGGACTGATTCACTGAAACCGGTGAGGCCAACTCATTTCTCCCGCACCACCACACGCACACATACAATATAACCAACTTTAGACATTTCATACATCTACTTACACACTGGAAATATTGTATATAATTGTAAATATTAGTATCTGGTGCACTGCAGTGTCTATTCTTTGTACAATATACGTGATTGGACCGGAAGTAGGACAGCTGCCGTTTGTATCTGCGTAAGTTGGGGACTACCTGTATTGTATAACTATTGTATAATAATATTGAATTACCTACTTTAAACATAAGACATATGTGAGAGTTGTATACATTGGTTGCTCTAATACAACAGTGAGCAGAAACAACGCTCATACCTGAGCTGAAGGAGTCGCTGCGGCAGTCGTACAGCATCCCGAGAGCCAGCCGGCGACCCAGCGCAGCGACTTCAACAAACTCAGAGGTGAAATCTGAAAACAGTCACATAATGTAAAGTTAACATGGTTATTTCCGGGAGCGGAAACAGTGCATGTACAGTACATTTTGTAATTAAAGAATTACAAGGTAGAAATAAAGCGGTGGATTATTATAACGCACCTGTGGCGTCCTGAAGTCCTCTGCAGAAACGCTTCGTCAGGTGGGACAACTCCATCTCGGCTCTCTCGAGGTTCTTTCACAGGACAGAATGTATATGTTTCTAAGTGCAGGAGTTTTCTCATTTAAAACCTGTGCATGGTGTGAGGTTTATAGACTCATGTGCTTACCTTAACCCGTGCCGTCAACTCTTCATTGTGTTTCTGGAGAAATCTTATCTCATTCTTGCTCTCTCGTAAGCAGTCCATGAATCGGTTCAGTTTGGATAAATTTGGCTGAAAAACAAAGCAAATTACATTTTGTATTTTTTTTATAAACAAAACCGTAATCTTTAACAAAATTGATACACTGGTTTACCTTAACATCATAAGTTCCACCTTCGGCCATGACAGTGTCGTGATGTTTATGTTCCTCCATTGCACACAGAAGACACATGAAGACCTGATCAGTTCTGCAGAAGACCTCCAGAGCTCTGTGGTGCAGCTGGCAGCTTCTGGTCTCCGGTTCGCCCGTCACGTCTGTGAGCCTGTGTCTCTGCAGCGCTCGTACGGTGTAGTGATGCCTCACGTGGGTCTCACAGTAAGCCGCGCTGCAGGTCAGACACCACTTCACCGCTCTGATCTTAATCTCAGTGCAGATATCACAGGCCTCGTCTCCAGGTCCAGCGGCCTGCTTCAGCATCTGACTGTGGGCCAGGTTCGGATTCAGATTCAGGGCCGGACGGGTTTTAAACCTTTTTCTACACTGAGGACAGGAGTAGATTCCTGTGTCGGTCCAGCAGGACTGGATGCAGGTTTTGCAGAAAATGTCTCCACATGGGATGGACACAGGGTCCTTTGGGACATTTTCACACAATGAACATCTAATTGAAAGAAATTTAAATTAGGGTCATTTTGTGCCTTGGTGCATTCATCAGAACACTAAAATGTACATAAGTGACAGTAAACCTGAGATTAACTTCACGTTTGTACCTTATGAATGGAGAGAAGACTGTTTTACTGAATCTGAGGGGTTCACTCATAGACTGATCGCTTCTAAAAGACAGGCAGGGGGACGGTACGTGTCCTGGTCTCATCCTGGAGATAAACGTTAAACTGATTTGTGAAAATCCAGATGGAATTGTGGACTAGACTGTGAATCTTAAACAAAGCTACTGTACATGCTGCTCTTATCAAATTTTTTCAACATATTGAAGCTTCATGTTCATTTTCCGAAGTGGAACCCTTTAATCCAATAAAGTAAACGCACCTGCTTTGAATGTTTTCATTGTTTCCCAGTAACAGTTCTGATGTAGAAGAACAACATGTGGGAGCTGGAGACGGTGTTTCTAACTTTACCCTGTCAGGAAAAAGAATTTAAATGTTTATGGGAAAATTCATTCACTCATTAAAATGTATTCTGTAATAGTGTGCGACATTATAGACAGAGCAAAGTGTGTACCTGAACAAGCTGTCCATTAACTGAAACCCATCCCATGATGTAAAAGGAGATGATGTTCTGTATCTCTTTTGGCTGAAAAAAAAAAAAAAACGTTTGAAAAGCATTAGTGGCATGGAACTAATCTTTTCACAGACTTTTTCATGAAGCCCTATTAGTTCACAGGTTAAGAAAACACACACCTGCTCATTAACGAGAAGTCTTGGTCCTCTGTCGGGTCGGATGTTAGAGACATGAGTGATGGAGCTCGAGAGCTGTGAGAGAAAAAGAAATTGTGATTTGGAACGACTTAGTATAAAATAGACAGCGTGTTGTGTAAGACGACATAACATTATCAGATGTGTGTTGTTGCTGAAAGTGCTTCTGTGACTGGGTGTGAATGTGTGGGTGTGGTCAGGCAACTGCTCTCTCCTGAGTACTGCAGACCATACAGACCTACTCTCACCCACGCTGAGACACACAGTTAGTGTCATTAACCACTGGACAACACCTGGCACACTGAGTCATACTGTATGTATAGTTAAACATCCCGGTGCTGTTACCGCCCATTATCATCACCCATGGAATGGCTCTCATCCGATTCTCAGATTATCAGATTACTCGGGCGAACTAACTGTTGGATAATCCTATATATATTTGATGTTGACATTTTAACACTAATCATGTCCTTATCCTCTCTAATATGATACACGTAAACCTGCTGTATAGCGTCTTTCCATTTCCATTGAAAATATGTGTTTTATTCCGACACTTACACATTATGAGATGATGAAATCCTCTTTCTGAATGTTCTGCGCGTTGACCAGTCACTATCCAGAGACGTACATGGAGATTGCATATCTGATCTGTAACAGAGCAAACAATATAAAACAATATAAAACGCCACTTCATAGGCATGGTATATCCTCACATAAAACATTTAGACAAATAAAATCCCAAACATCAAATCTAAGAGCCAAAAACTAAAAAAGGTTTACCTTGTGAAACCTGGTGCTCGACATGGCGCAATAAGCCCATCCTCTGTCCCTCTGCTTCTCAAAAAGTCGTATGATGAAGCTGGTAAGGACAACTCATCTGGAGAAAAACTAAAGTTCACAGAGATTTTGTGTTTAATTCTGTCCTCAGTAACGAACACCACAATCACTCTAAATCCCATTAGAAGATCCTGCAAAATTGTGATCCTACAGATTGTGTTTTAGGCTACAGCTGGAGCTGGTAGACGTACGTATCAGGATCAGAGTAAACGTTTATTCGCTGCAAAAAAAAGAAATGTTCCTCACATGGGCGATCTGATGCCGGTGTCATCTCTCAGCAATGACATTAAGTGATCACTCCTGATGGCTGAAGGGCGACATATTTGGGCTGTTCCAGGCATGTTGTGTTTCCTTTTTCGAAATAGCAATGTTCGTATTAGAAGTAGAAAAAATACAAATAAAACAATTCCTTATAAATATAGATATTAAACAATCCAATAAACTACATATGACACAGCAGTACATTCCTGAGCAATGTACATGATATTTAATCTCATATCACCCAAACAGGCTTACATGAACTTCATACTGTATGTTCCACCCCCGCGGTTATCTTACCTGTTTTTCACACTTTGTTGCTCTTAATTCTCTGCACCATTCCAACGGCATGGACCTGGATTAACATATAAAAAAGTTGCACCTTGAAATATATATATTACTACCTGGGCATTAAGTACATTCAAGTCGTCAGCTGACTTCATTTTATTGCAACATAACGTTGCTGAGTCTCGACCTGAGCGACTGAAGAAACCCCAGATCATAACACTGTCTCCAGAGGCTTGTACAGTGGACACTATGCATGATGGGAGCATCGCTTCATGCTCTTCTTGCCCTGACACGCCCATCACTCTGGAATAGACTCAACCTGGACTTATCAGGTCACATAACTTTTTCTTGGTCAATTTAAGGCTTTCTTGGCTTGAAACATGCCCCTTTTTAATGGGTTGGGGAAGATAGGCCATGTATTGCATATGTACCAGAAACAAATTCATGAAATTGAGCGATATTGTGGCATCGACTAGCAAAAAAAAAAAAAATTTTACATTTCTGACAGCTGGATTTTAAATGTGCCTTTTATTTTAGCACTAAGATGAAGTAGAATTGTGATATTTTGGTATCAGGGACGTCCTCTGTGAAATGAATATTATTATTTAATTATATATGGTTTAATTTATAAAAACTAATCATCATCATCATAGTACTTAAATTATATTATTCTTAAATAATATATTTTTATATTTTTTTTATGTGGCCTCAGGCTTTATAGTGTATCATTAAACGTAAAAAAAAATCTTTAAACTGTAATATATGTGTAAATGTAACTGTAATATATTTATGTGTAAATATAAAACCGTTTAGCCTGTATATATAAATTTATACTGTAAAATGTTGTGTGTTGGTTTTCTTATCTTTGCTTAATATGATTGTTTTGTACAAAATAAAGATGTATTTATCTTTGGCTTATAATTTACCTCAAAGAATCACATTCAAGGTATACAGCGGAACCTCGGCATCCCTGTCAAATTTTCACATTTAATAATAAATGGAATTTCGCAAGACGTTCGCATCGACATGTGCAGAATGGAGTATGCAAAGCGAAGGGAATTCAGATTTTTTTTTTTAACGATTATTTTTCAGTCAGTGAAAGCGGTTGCAAAAGCGTCAACCCATGATTCCAACGTTGCCTTTGGCATGCGATGGAAGGCTACATCATTTTTAGCATGTTAATTAGCTAATATTTTTGGGTGGCTGGAACAGATTATCTACATTATATTATTTCTGATGGATAAATAAACTCATATGCTGAGGTGTGAATCTTTCAAATGAATCAATGATTAAAACTGTAACAAAATCCACACATCCACATTTCTGGAAGGCGTGCTTAGTCACGTGATTAGATTGGGTTCTCATATTTCTAAGCGGAAGAAACACAAAGAGATGTACAGCGCCACCAAACACTTTTAAATGATTATTCAAGTAGTCTGAAATGCACTCATGTGCTCCTGATTAATTCCATAAGTCCATAAAAGGCTGTCAAAAAAACGTCAAAATTCTTATTCCTGCACACAACGTTAGCTAGTGGGTGACGTGACGATTTGAAAAGCGCGCTGAGCACGCGGGGAGAACGTTGGGACAATGGAACGCCCCTCCTTTTTTTTTTTTACCGCCAAGTGTCTAAAAGCCGCGCGCTTTAAAATCTACCCGCGGCTTGATGACTAACCGTGTGGTCTGACTCATATATTTAAAAAAAAACTACATGAGTCAACCAACAGCAGCCATATTCTCAGATCAGAGATGAGGTTTTAAACCGTTTCATATCTGTATGTGTCTTCTTTCTAGAGTACATAATGGAAATATTCATTTATATACAGTATCCACCTAAATGAATCGCGACTTGCGAGTCGACTCCCAAGATTCATCTAAAAGAAATTTATCCAAACAAAGACACACAATTCATGTGTAGAACGAATATATTTTGTAATATTTCTTTTAAAAATATGCGTATACATAAATATGTAAGCCAAAACATAATTTAGTCGTGTATGGCAGGACTCAAGACTCCGGCGAAGTCCAGCTCACAGACTAACTTCCTGATTATAACTGACCTACGACTGCCCTTAATGTGCGGTCATGCCCCACAGAATACGACAGAATATAATGCAGTACGTAAGAAATATAATAAACAATGTAAACATCTTATTTTTTTTTGAATTATACATGTTTTTTAAATAAATTTTTACCCTGCCAAGGCGCGTTGCGATAGGTGATTCCCCCGGTCTGGATCCGTGGCGAATCCGGGTTGCCAGGTCCACCAGCAGTCAGACACCTACAGTATACGTATACGCATGTAAACACAGTAGATAGTAGGGCCTGGCATAAAATATGGCTAAAAATAAAGATTCATAATTTTAAAAGTGATAATTTTATCACTGGTGTGAATTATGTGAAATATATTCCCCTCCCCCACCCACTGATTTTGAATATTTTCAAATTGGTGTATGCTTACGTATACACAAATAAGCAAAAACGAAACTAAATACATATTCTATGGTTTACTGTAAACAAGCAGACATGTTGTAATGTTATATATATATATATATATATATCTCTGTCTCCTTACCCCTCTCCCCCTAACTCGAGCCAACATCTTGTAATCCTTCTCTGGATGGACACCTCTCTGTCTTCCTCTCCTTTGATTCTTCAGGATCTCACCAGGACATTTTCAGCGGTTTATGTTCTTTGTAGTAACATATGTCAGTGGCACCGGCGTTTGTTCAAACATATAAAAACCCCATCTCTTGCTGTTAATAAACAGAGACCTTTCTGACAGACAAGGTGTGTGTGTGTGTGTGTGTGTGTGTGTGTGTGTCTGTGTTAGACTGAATCTCTCCTGGTGCCAGAAAAGCTTAAAAAAATTAAGCACAGCGGACAGACCAAGCAACTCGCTTCTTCTCCTACGAAACTTTAAAAACTTTACACTATTTATCGAGGAACTCACAACTGATGAACAATCCCAAAGTGTATTAGGATAATTTATTGTTTTATTTCAGATTTCGGATTTATTTAGAAGAAGAAGAAGGAGAAGAAGAAGTAACATTCCAATTTGCATCAAAGACTGCTTTTTGAACTCAATTCCTGGAAAACGAGGATCTGGCAACCCAAAGAGTGGCCCGAACTTTCACTTTCGATCTTCTATGCATACGTCACTCTAATTTCAATAACTTCCTGCACCATAAATAGGTGCCCTAACTAGTGCAGGAAATAAGTTTTTTTAAATACAACAGTAAGTGCACTACACACACCACAAGTGGGTAATTGGGCGACGGTTAGTGCCGCGTGCAGTGTTTTGTTTTTGTGCCGTCTGCAAATTATTTAGTAATTCTGAAAGTGCCGTGTGCAGATGTTTTTCCGCTTTAGTTCTTCTTTCTCGTGAAATGTAAAACATTTACCTCACACGCAACAACACTAATATTAATATTATTAAGTTTGAGGTAAATAATTCTCCCAGAAATTGGCAGTTCTTTGGCAATTTTGTTGTTTTAGCGAATCAAATGTACTTTTCGAAATGATGCTTTGAAGTGTACCGACTCGAACCGAATCACTCTCCAAACGAGTCGTTTATCAATTATATAAAAAATACATATTCTCTTAAACTTACTAGACTCTTGCTACTTCCATATTGTTTATTTTTCTGTTTAGTAACTACAGTAGGCTGTAAAAGACAAATTGTATGCACACACACACACACACACACACACAAATAGCATCATAAAACACAAAAATGTAAAATGACAGAAGGACATGTGATTATGTCATCAATCATTATATTAACAGCCTTATATCTGTAATATAATTGCATATGATATTTGGTCACACATCACCACTATTTGATGAACTTCTATTAACAGAAGTAATCACACCCCAGTAATCCTACCCTGTTCCTATAGGATCCAATCCCTTCCAGGATGCTCCAAACCGTCTCAGGAGACCCTCTCCACTCCATCACGACTGTCACCAGTGGCTCCATCACACCAGCTCATTTACCGACTGCATTCAGGAGAGAGATGATTCCTCTGATAGAGAAGGAATCCACTTTGGGTTTCTTGTAAAGTGCCGGTAAATGCCGATAAATCAGGGTTAGCGGTAAAGAGGCCACTCAGTGCAGTTACAGATTTCCTCCACTAGAGGGAGGAAAAGTTCTACTTTTTCAAATGTACAACATGAAACATGACGTAAGATCAAGATTTTTACTTTGTATTATTCTGCACAGTTTTTGACATTTTTGAAATTGCCCATTTTTGATATGAAAAAAAAAAATCCAAAAATAAAAGCTGAGATTTGTACTGTAATAACATCCATTTTGCTGTAAGTCCAAGTAAGTTGTCTAATGAGGCTGCATTAATTTCCCAATACATGAAATCAGAGGAACAGAGAATTTACCGTAATTATAGTATATGTGCTATACCAAGTGAAAGTTGTAACTAACACTGATATAGCTTTTAAATATAATATAAGGATAAAAAGTATTTGTCCAAACCTGTTCATCATTGAAGTCAAGCCCTTTTTCCCCAGTGAAGGGTAATCTTAATGCTTCCGCATACCAAAACTAAACTTTATGGTAACAATTTGGTGAAGACCCTTTTCTATTCCTGCATGACTCCGTCCCAGTGCACAAAGCAAGGACTATAAAGACATGGTCAGAGGAGTTTGGTGTGGAAGAACTTAACTGGCCCAAACACAGAGCCCTGTGACCTCAACCCCACCGGGCACCTTTGCGATGACCTGGAACGGAGATTGTGAGCCAGGACTTTCTCGTCCAACATCAGTGCCTGACCTTATAAATGCTTTACAGAATGAAGGGACACAGAAACACTCCAACAACTTGTGGACGGCCTTCTAAGAAGAGTGGAAGCTGTTCTAGCTGGAAAAAGGGGGACCGACTCCATACTGAAGTACTATAGCTGTAACAGATAGTAAGCCTGCACTCTACAATCAAGAGTGAAATTACAGGTACAGGGCAAACAGTGAGAAATAAATACGTTCTGAACTCTTTGTCACAATTTACAGTCTCCAAATTTTAATAATAGAACAGTGACCTTGCACTACAGGCATACATACAGTACAGTACACGGCCATCAGCTATGACATTAAAACCACCTAGGAAAGAACATCCCTCCAACCATGCTCTTGTCAAAATAGGCCCTAGAACACTCCCAGCTTGCTTGATGAACTCAAAAATATCCTCATCTTCCCACAGGAAGAGGAACCAGCATAGCCCATCTACCTCCATTATCATTTAGGAATAATGTAAGATTCCACACAGGCTGCTCCTAACCGCAACTGGTTCGCAACAACCCACGTTTTGTGTTCCCTATTTCTAAGTACAATAGAGGTATTATTTTCAGCACGGTGGTGGAAAGTGTGGAACGCAGACCCCACAAGCGTGTGATACTAACCCAGACAATGGAGGAAGCATGTGATGCCATCTGCACAGATGAATGCCAGTCCTTGGTCCTGCCAGAACCATCTGCCATCTCAGGCAATGCGGATGAGAGGATCAGAGGTAGGATGCAGAGTGATCTTGATCATTGCATTGGGTTTTGCTACACACTACGTAAAATGAAGCACATTCGCGTTGCATACAGTATACTAAACTGTACTGTAAATGTGCTGTACTGTAATTTTGGGACAAAAAAAAAAAAATCATACACTTTACCAAAACAAGAATCGTATTTCCACATGCATTTGAATATGTCTTCATAAAGCCAAAACATGCATGAATACTTTTAATCGTTTTTTTTTTATTTTTTTTTTATCAGTGTTTATTTGATGCTCTGTATGATAGTTGTGTTTTTGGTGAAAGGAGACAGTTTTGCGAACATGATTTTGAAGGCTGTGTTTCATTCTGCAACAGATGGAGTGAAGTTCTGACAATGTAATTGATTCGTCATTTTGTGTTTAGAGTTTTAATTAAGAAATTTTGCAGGAATGTTTTTTGGGAAAAAACTATTAAGAGGCAAGTCACATAAGCACTGCTTGTTGCATATTTTAATATAAACAGTATTTACATTCATATATGTGGAATGTACATAAAGAAAACATTCAGAACATATACACACATTGAACCAACAGTACACTTTCCATACAGTGTGTTAAATTCATGACAAAAGCAAATAACCCACTGTTGGTTGGTACATCTTGCTGTACAAAATCTCTCATTAGGCATGACAATAAGCTGTTATACAGTACACTGCAACATTCAGTATTTATTAGCATTATCATCATTAGTGAAGGCAGTATGGCTAGACGACAATAATTACACCCTCAGACGGCATCTTTTAACGTAAAAGAATTCGTAAAGATGGTCGGTTTACTTGGGACGAATGTAAACACTTCGCTCAATAACGGTTTGTTAAATTAACGGAGAACAAAATAGTGGATTTTTTTAAACGGATTGAGGATCATGATTGACAGGTTTGAGGCAACGTTCAAATCACGTCACATCACTTTATTTATTACATCGGAAAAAAATTGATAGCTCAAAGTAATGAAGTCATGATGCAACATGGAATTTCAGTTAGCGGTCGATGCTACGCGAAAAGGCTGTATGTTTTTAATTGAAGGGAGCGTTTTCTTGATTATTTACCAACATATCTGAGGTAAATGTTGACCTTCCCGATAAGATAGTCTAGTTTTCATGGATATCATGTCCTTGTAAACAAATTTTACACTAGGCAAATCAGTATTTCTCATGTTTCCTAGGTGGCTAACAATGAGAAGTGGCACTCTCATACCTTTAACCAATTAACCAATCTTACTGCATTTGAACCAAACATCTATCCGCATTTGAACTCATAGCATCGGTACAACGAATGTTTTAGATCTAAATGAAATGTTAACGGAATCTGTTCAGTTAATTTACAACAATTAAGCTCCTCCAGGTTTCCATTGAAGTGAAATTCCTTTTAATAATCCCGAATTAACAGTTTAAATTATTAACACTCCTGTCATCCTGAATGTGGTATTAATCAGGATGTTTATGTTTCAGATGAAACCAAAAATATCCGATTAGAATCTCATCCAGTTGAAACCCATCAAATTGCTTAATGTGGCTGAATCATCAAAATTATTAGAATTCTTAACGTGTGCTTGATATCTGGATATATTCAAGTACAATGTGCAGCTCTGCTCGATAAGAAGTGTACACACTGTATTATACAACACTGTACAGCAAGGCATATACACTTCTGTATTATTCTGCATATACTATATAACCCATGTACACAGATCTATATAGGTTCTAAATATTAACACCCTTGTGTTACCATCGCATTCATACCACACTCTGGGTATAAAATACTTGCTTCTGGCAGGTGTCTGTCGTGTTCTTATACTGGGACACATTTAACAACGTAATCCTAATCTATGTGGTAGCTCCAGGATCCACGGCTTCCCAGAAATACACGAAGCGGGAGCCAAGTTTTTACAGGATAAGTAAGGAAGGGAATCAGGTGGATCAGATGGTCCACTGTGGCGACCCCTTGACCCTCGAGCAGCCAAAAGACTAACAAACAAACAATCTTTCTGTAAAAAGGGAACATATTATATCCTGATTAGGGCTGGGCGATAAAACGATAACAATATGTATCGCGACAGGCACATGATCGATATCAATAAAAAATGTGTTTGATAAAACGTTCAATATGTTTTATTCTTTGTCGGACGAAAACAGAGATTGCGAAGCTAGTTTGGTTGCATTAACAAAGGCACTCGCTCTCTGGTAACCTAGCAACGTAGGGAGTGATACGCTAACAGCCAATCATGTAACAGGATCACGTTTGGTTGCGCCATATCGTTGTCTCGTGCTGGTCTGCTGGATTCCTCTTCATAAGCAGAAAATGAGCGCCGCAGCGAGCGAGGAAATTGTAAATAAAAGAGGAAAAGTCAGCTCGCCAGTATGGCAGTTTTTTTAATATTATAAGTCTGACCGTAGTCAGACCAATGTCGTCTGCAACTTATGCAGGACCGTCGTCCCCGCCAAGACTGGTAATACAACGCACTTAGCCACCTTAGCCGTGCTCACCCTTTGGAGCACAGCCGTATTCAACCAACATCATCTGCAGCTGCAACACCGCACAAGCAGCAGGCCACCATGGAGAGGTTCTCTGCACCAGTGCTTTATGACAAAGAATCTAAACGGTACAAAGATCTTTACATTTTAATTATTTGAGTTTTCCATTGTTTTAGTCATTTCTGTCTTAATAACTGAGGGGATTATGATCAGAGGAAGGTTAAGTTTAAAATAAAACATTTTAAATGTAATTTATTTTTCTCCTGGTTCTTATTTTAAATGGGTCATAAAAAATATCAATAATTATCGATATCGACCGATATGAAACACTGATATCGTGATACAGCATATTTATACATAATTTTCCTGAATATAGTATATTCCCATGTTCCCAGAATCAGATTTCCTGCCTTGACGGGGAATACAGTATATTCCAGGGAATATAACAAATGCCAGATGTTCCCACACAAAGAGGAAAAACGAAATATCATCTCATTTATCATAAATCATAGAGGATTATGTAATGCATCCAAGTATTCCCAGAATAGACATGTTTTCGTAGGATAAGGAACATCATATTTCCCGGGGAGCTCACGATATGGCGTATAAAACATCAGGTTTTCCGATATAAATGTACATAGTACATCCCAGTGTTTATGAGATGGGGAATATTGCAGTTTTTTGTTTCTATAAAAACAGCTAAAGCTAGGGAATGATGTTATTTTCATATCATCTAGTTATGTGGAAGTGAAGGATAAAGCGTCCCAATATTGGAAAATAACAAACACCTGCCTGAAACGTCCTCACACAAACACACACATCTTGAAAGAATGACACACGTATATCGACCTGTCAGTCAGGCCACAGAATCTGTTCCCCACAGCGTTTTCACCTCAACCTTGGACACAGGAAACACACACACACAGAAGCTAGGATGCTTTCTAACGTGCACACATAATGTGTCTGTGAGCAGACTCGCACACCTCCAGACTGTAAATGTGGGAGCAGATAAATACATAAACACCCCCTCAGAAGAAAAGGAAATTACACTGAATAGACAGATGATTGATCACGCAGCGTGTGAACATAATAACGCTGCAACCCTCCACAAATAACGCCAGAGTTCTCTGCCTTTCATCTCAGACCCATCAGACTGTGTGTATTTTCTGCTAATGAAGCACTTGCTGTCTTACTCTCTACACCTGTCTCACTGTCCACATTCTGTCTTCACTCCTCGTGCCATGCTGGAGGAATTGAAGATAAAATGACTGACCTGATCCTTTAGCCAATCAGAAGAGCACAGCGGTTTGATTGACAGCTAATCTGCACGTACACATCTTTTTCAAATATTCGCTACCCATAATGCCTTGCAGGATCTGCCCTGGGGTTCCGAACTCGGTGGTTTCTAGAGACTTCCATGTACTGTGACTGACAGCCCGAGACACGCTGACACACTCGAGCCACCAAACAAGAGGAAAAAATAAGCTTTCTCTCCCTCTCTCACACACACACTTTGACACTACATGCTCTGCTGGCGAGCTTTTAATTCCCTCGGCTTTAAATCGATTCCCCAATTTCCTCTGCAATGCAGGAACCAACACACACACACACACACACACATACACACACACACACACATACACACACTCATATGCATTTATATGCATTCCATATTTTTCTGTCACTCCTTGCAAAGTAGCTAAACAAGGCCACATCAAACAAGGCACATGACGCATGAAATAAATAATCAGAAAAGGAAAAAAAGGAAGAGAGGAATAGAAACTAGTGAATATAAAAAAGGGATGCAGGCATCTGTCCATCCTTTCATTCGAGCATGCATCCATCTGACTGTTCCTCTCCTGTTCACTTGTTTTTCTTTTCAGTCCAACCACCCACCCCTCTGTTCAGCCAACCATTGTTTATTTTTCTTTATCCATCCAGCTATCCTTTATCTATTTATTGTTCTAATTTCTTGTTTTCCCTCATCCATCTATCCCTCCCCTCCTATTCATTTTTCCCCTATCCCATCCATCCATCACCAAATCATTTCCCTTCATTTTTTATATTTCTCTAACCCATCCATCCATCCATCCATCCCTTTGTTAAACCATCCATTCCTTCCATACATTATATCATTCGTTTCCGTCCCTCTCCTCAGCCCACTAATCGTCCCACCTCTTGTTGTGATAAAATAAAGGATCCTAGAACGTGAGGAGGAGATCATCAGCAGCTGAAGAAAACTAATGTACCCTGAACATCATAATTATGTGTGTGTGTGTGTGTGTGTGTGTGTTTCGCCCACATCTCTGAGCGAGTCTTAAGCATCCCTCTTGATTCCAGAATAAATGTGTGTGTTTAGTTCTTTTCTTCGCCTCCATGGCCAATGAGAAAGCTATGTGGTTACTGTACACAAATCACCACGGTAACAGTCCTCAGGGGGCGGAGCATCACAGCTTGACGGCGACCACAGAGGCTCCGGCTCGGCCCAAGCACAAAGGCGCAACCTACAGCACACACGCACGCACACACGCACGCACACATGTTTAATTATAGTTCATTGCAATTTAGTTTTTGTCATTCTATAATACACCAGCAAGTCTAAGCAGAAGTGTACAACAAGGTGTAAAGTGTGTGTGTGCTTTTTTTCAGTTCACAGTTTGCATTTTCACTTTGCAGTCATAGCGCCAACACAATCGCAGCAAGGTGACACTATTAATGTCGAGCCAATCTTATACACCAACACACACACAGTTAGATCAGAGGTGGCAACAAATTGCTCAGTCATTCTCTATCGCGCTCTCTCTGTCTCACACACACAGATCTACTACACTTGTTATACATGACAGACGATGAGACAGACAGTTGGTGCGACAGACAGACGGTTGGTGAGACAGACAGATAGATGATGAGACAGACAGGCAGACGGTTGGTGAGACAGACAGATGGCGAGACAGACAGGTGGTGAGACAGACAGACCGACAAGTGGTGAGACAGACAGACCGGCGGTGAGACAGACAGACCTGAGTCCATTCGTTGGTCTGGGGGTCGTACGCCTCCACAGTGTTCAGGTAGACCTGGCCGTCGTAGCCTCCCACAGCGTACAGCCGGTCCCCGAGTAAACACACCCCCACGGCGTCCCTGCTTACACTCATTGGGGCCACGGCCGTCCAGGTGTCCGTCTTCGGGTCGTACCTGTGAATAGGGGGCGGAGCTTTAGTCACAATATGGCAGTATGGGCGTCGCAGACACGGCACTATTCTGAAAGAATTGCAAATGCAATTAAACTTGAGAAGGAGGATCAGTTCAGAGATTCTCAAAAAGATTTAAGGAAAGGTCAACTGGTGGGCGGAGCTAAGTTCCAAGCTGGAACACGGTATGAGGACGTCCAATGAATAGGACACTTCCACTTCTCCTAGTACAGCTCATGCACTCGACTGAACAGTACGAACTCAGAAACCTGGTGTAAAATACGTAAAGTGTGTGTGGGACCGTTTGCGTGACCTCTGACCCCTCACCTCTCCACGCAGTCCGAGAGCCGGGAGGCGAGGCTGGAGGCGGGAGCATCGTGGCCGCCGATGGCGTACAAGAAGCCGTTCCAGGTCGCCACGCCGACGCCGCCTCTGCGCTTGGCCATGGGAGCGCACGCACTCCATTTGTTAGTGTGAGGATCGAAACACTCGACTGACTTCAGACACGAGCTGCCGTCTCGCCCTCCTACTGCATACAGCCTACAGACAGAGGACAGAGAAGAGAGAGAGGGAAAGAGAAGGACATAAACCAATGAAATAAAAAAAAATATATGACAAAGTGAGAGACAGAAGAGAAATAAGTAAAAGGCAAAAAGCAAAAGTAATGAAAAGGTGGAGAAAGCAAGAAAGTTTGAGAGGCAAAGAAAGAAAAAGGAAAGAGAGAGCAAACAAGTGAGAGTGAGAGGAGGACAGAAAAGAAAACGGGATGGAGAATGGTGCAAAAAACCAGGAACCAAAAGTAAGATGAGTGAGAAAAAGAAAATGAAAAAAATTAATAAGTGAAAGTGACATCAAAAGCAAAGAGAAAAGACAAAGAAAAAGTGAAAGAGATGATGAGAGGGGGAAAAGAAGGAAGAGAAAAAAATGGAGTGAAAAAAAAGAAGAAAGCCAGAGAAAATAAATGAAGAACAGAACAATTTAAAGATAGAACGAACAAAGGAGAGAAAGAAAGAACAGAGAAAAAGGCAGAAAGGGAGAGAGAAGGGAGAACACACTTGCTGTTCAGCACGGCCACACCCACTGTGCTGCGGGGCGTGGCCATGGATGCGACGAAGCTCCACTGCCTGGCCTGTGGATCCCAGCGCTCCACTGTGCTCAGGTAACTCCACCCGTCATGACCTCCGACTGCGTACATGGGGCCCTCCAACACGGCTACGCCTACACACACACACACCGTTATTATATAGAAACCTTTCCCAGAGCATACGGTGAGAGGACAGCGGCGCCTCACCCAGGCCGTGGCGGTGCGTTGCCATGGGAGGCATGATGCTCCAGGTGTTGCTGCGCGGGTTGTAGCACTCCACCGTGTTCAGGGTCTTCAGGCCGTCGCGGCCGCCCACCACGTAGAGGCGCTGGTCGATGACGGCCACGCCGAACTGAAGTCTCCGCCCGCTCAGCACGCCCACCTGCCGCCACGTGTCCCTGCGCACGCAGTACTGCTCCATACTCGTCGCTCCTGGAATCAAACTGGCGTTAAGCTTCCTGCAATTTGTTTAACACTTTACGAGTAAGTAGCGTTTGGTTACCCTTGGTGGCGTCCATGCCGCCGACGGCGAACAGCGCCCCCACGGTGGCCTTTCGCGGCCGCGTCCTCGGGCTCTGCAGCAGAGGCCGGCGCTCGGGCAGCAGGTGATACTTCATGGCCTCCATGACCAAGCGCTGGCACTCCACACTGTCCCTCAGCAGTGGGTTCGACTCCATGTCCGCTAGGAACTGAAAAACACAACACACAGGCAGCGTTAAACCCTGAGACGCAAATTCACATCTTACAACCCTCTCTCTCTGTCTCACTATCGTCCTCTCCTCACACTCCCTCGCTCACGTCACAGCAGGCGGAACGGGTTTAACGTGTCCTAATCTCGCAGTAATGAAGTTTAATCCGTTCCCACAGCGACACACACACACAAAATCTTTGAGCAACACACGACTTCTTAAACAATACCATTGCTCCCTCTCTCTCTATTTCCCTCCCTGTCTCTCTCCACATCATTTCGTACTCTCTCCATCTCTTTCTCTTTCACTTCCATCTTTCTCAGCATCTTTTTTTCAAGATTCAAAGGTGCTTTATTGACAACAAATATTTACATTTGTATGGTCAAAGCTTAGCACAGGAGTAGATTTATCAAAATAAAAATAATAAACTAGATAAATAAAAATAAAAAAAGAGAAGAGGAAAAAATTAAAAACAGTACATCTTTCTCCCAGCATCTCTCTCCCTTTCTTTCTCGTTCTCACACTTTTGCTCCTTCACTCTCATCTTTCTATCTCTTTTCACTCTATTTCTCACTCTCAGCATCTCTCTCTTTCAATCCCAGCGTCCCTCCTTCTCTCATTGGTCTCTCGTTCTCAGCATCTCTTTCTCTTTCCCTCACTATTTCTTTCTCTTCCTTTCTTTCACTCAAATCAAATTTATTTGTCACATACACAGTCTCCCTCACTGTCAGCACTGGTGTCCCCCAGGGTTGTGTTCTGAGCCCCCTGTTGTACTCATTGTACACATACTGTATGACTGCGTAGCCACTACCAACTCCACCACCATCATCAAGTTTGCTGATGACACTGTCCGGTGGTGGGACTGATCTCTGACAACGATGAGACGTCCTACACGGAGGAGATTGGAAATCAGGAGAAGAGGTGTCAGCAAGATAAAAGGGGTTGATATTGGACTTTAGTACAAAGCAGAAGAGGAACTACCAGACCCCTGTCATTAACAGGAGCCCAATGGAGAGAGTGGACAGCGTCAGCTCTCAGCATCTCACTCTCTCCGCCTATCCTTCTCGCTTTTCTTTTACCATCTCTCTCACTCTCAGCATTCTCTCTCTCTCTTCCTTTCTATCTCCTCTGTCTCTCTCGTAATTCTCTAACGTTTAGAAAAAACGTTCCAGGTTTTTTCTGTTATAATAAATGAGGCAGTAATTATAAACTTACTATAAATAAATACATAAATATAATAAACCATGATAAAACACATTTTTGAGGTTTTCATTTTCTGACTTTAGTAGGATCTTTCTGGAAGCTCCAAGGTGGGACATCCATTTCAAACTTCATCTCAACTCCAGGTCCAACAGATTTCATGGTTCATGGAGTCCAGAGGGAACACAGTCCTGCACCGAAAACTCGAAACCACCAGGAACCCGGCCAAAGACTGGGGAAAGGTAGCACTCACAGAGAGGAACGAGTGGTTGGGCAGAAGATATATTCGCAAAGTTCCATTCGTCTATCATTTATAGATTTTTTTTTTTTCTAGGAGAATCAGAATCCTTCTGAAATTTTCCACCTCCATACCACAGCGTTTATTAAAGCCATCAGGTACACCGGCACTACACGTTTCAAAGCTAGCTTACATCACGCGGTCTGCCTTGGCTACCTCTCCCTCCATCTTTGCTTTCATTACCATCTGTCCCTTCATACATCACCACTCTTATAAAAATAAAAAAAAATTAATTAAAAAAAAAGGAGAGTCGCTCTGTCAGAGGGATCTATCTAATATCGTATTTCATCAGACAGGCGGCGGAGCGAGCCGCGGAGCTGGGAGGGAAGGAGGAAAAAAAAGTCAGCGAGGAGGATGAAAGGTGCCGCGATTTCCATTTAGATTGAACGGAACGGACACGGCTGAATCGTGTGTCTCGCTCGGAATGCGCTTGGTTGTCATCTCCGCTTCTTTCCGTCACGGCTGCGATCCGGAGTGCCGCAGAAAGTTCACCGGAGACGAGAGTTCTGAGCGAGCCCTGACGGAAAGGAGAAGCTAATTACACACCAAGAGGTCTCCGAGGTGTGGCAGGCAGGGTAGCACTCCCACCTCTTCCTCTAGGACAAGGATGCGCTTCCGACTAGCTTGGACTTGGACGGATAAAAATAAGTCAGCGGAAAAAAAAAAAATTTCCTCATTTGTTTTAACAGGCACATTCCCACTTATGTAGTGTGTTTGTGTGTGTGTGTGTTTGTGTGGGTCTGGTGGATGAATCCACAGAGGAGAAAGCTGATGCTTGAGGCGTGTGTTTGGATGTGTGGGTGTGTGTATAAATAAAAAGAGTGTGCAGAGGAACATCCTGTCTAAATAAACCCAAACCCTCCTGATACCATCACACACACACACACACACACACACACACACACACACACACACACACACACACACACACACCAAACTGAGATTAATTTAAAAATCATGAACAGGACTGATGGACAGACCAACATCAGCAGTGATCTGAATGGCAGTGATGGACAGACCTTTAGGAATGATGGATGGATATATAGATGGATATATAGATGGAAGGGACTGTGACAGGGAGACAGGTTAGTCAGATGTGAGTGAGTGATCAATGGATGAATAGATGAACGGATGAATGTCTGGTGTGTTAGTTGTTGGATGGATGGATGGATGGAACTATGACGGGCAAAGTTTGTCTCTGATAGAATAATAGCTGGAACAGCTGGATATGTAATGAACAGATGAAACTGTTCCACAGGCAAATATGTTTAAATGAGTGATTGATAGATAAATTGATAGAGGGATGGAACTTTATGAATAGCATATTGGTTTTGTGGTGGATAGAGAGATAGAAGGATGAAACTGTAACAGCGGAGGTTTTTGTAACTGGATAGATAATTAGAAGAAAAGACGCAACTAGTTAAAGATGCGTGGATAGAATGTTCTGATTAGTAGATTGGTACTGTGATAGAAGGATGGAAGGATTTATCGACTTGTTTATCACACTAACTTTAGATGGCCTATCTGTTCTATCTAGTGCAACAGTAACAGACCTCGGTGTGATTATAGATTCTAGTCTTTCGATGCAGAAAAACTAGTTCATGCTTTTATCACCTCTAGGTTGGACATTTATAACACCTTACTGTCTGGTTGTTCAACTAAGTGCATAAACAAGCTTCAGTTAGTTCAGAATGCAGCAGCGAGAGTCCTCACTAGAACCAGAAGATATGAGCACATCACCCCTATCTTATCTACACTGCATTGGCTCTCTGTGAAATTTCACATTACTACTTTTGATGTATGAAGCATTAAATGGTCTCGCGCCGCAGTATCTGAGTGAGCTGCTAGTGTTTTACAATCCGCCACGCCACTTTTTCTTACAAAGCCCCAAGTTATGAAATAGTCTTCCAAATAGTGTTTGGGACTCAGACACAGTCACAGTGTTTAAGTCTAGGCTAAAAACCTATTTATTTAGCCAAGCATTTTTGTAAATGGATTAACCTTAGGTAAAGGAGCAGATCTGGGGGACTCATAGACGTAGAGTATTCTGGTGAACTGGTATGTTTAGATGCTGTCCTCCCCACTCTCATTGTTCACTTAGGTTTGTTGACGGTGAGATGATTGATTGCTTTACATCCCATTTTCCCCTCATGTCTGTGTTTTCTTCTAGTTATGCTGTTATAATTAGTCCTGCCCGAGTCCCTGCTTGCACTCTACACTAAATATACATTCACCTTATACATTATGTGACTGTGACCATACCTAACTGTTATCTCTCCTCTTCTGCTCTCCCCCTCGCTCTTTCACTCTCTCTGTCGAGCTACACATGTCGTTCCTGAGCTGCCATTGATCCAGACTCCCAGACTCATCCTGGTGCCCCGCTTCTGGTTGGAGATCTCGTCACATGGATTCCCCGTGTGTCTCTTTGGGATGCGTCCAGTATCTGGGGATGGTTACACTCTACTATGAAGACTGTCCTGGCCTCGATTGATGCTGACACCTGTTTCTGAGGACTTGGCTGCAGTCGCTCGATAGTTCAGGACTGGAATTTCCTACAAGTCTACCTGAGCCTCCAATAACTACCTGGACTCCATATTAACATCAATTAACATCTGTTAACAACTGTTCTACAGATCTGCCTGCCACCTAACACACAGTATGAATGCAGATCAATTCCTGCTTTCTGTTTCACCCAAAAGGATGGGTTCCCTGTTGAGTCCGGTTCCTCTCAAGGTTTCTTCCTATTGCCATCTCAGGGAGTTTTCCCTCGCCACTGTCGCCCTCGGCTTGCTGACTATCTGACCATTTTGATTCATACACATTCACCCCATAACCCATCTCATACAAACGTACATAATTCTTTTGATTGAGTAAAGCTACTTTGCGACAATGACCATTGTTAAAAGCGCTATACAAATAAAATTTTATTTAATTTAATTGTCTAATTAGCAAGTTGGTTTTGGTGATGGGTGGATGGAACTCTGACTGTGACTTGATGGAAGTGTCTGGATGGATGAATGGAAGAAACTGTCTTACTGGAAGGATAAATGGATGGAACTGTCTGATTGGTGGAACTGTCTAACTGGATGCATGGAACTGTTGACTGGATGACTAGATAGATGGAGGAACAGATGGAAACTTGGAAAGTTGGAAAGTGTTTTTGATGGATAGTAGCATGTATGGAAGAATGAATGGATAGATGAAACTTTGTGATAGATAGAAGGATGGAATTGTCTGACTAGCAGAAGGGGGTTTCATGATGCATGGATGGAACTGTCTGACAAAAAGGATGGATGGAGGGATGGAACCACCTGACTAGATGGAAGGATGGATGGATTGAACCATCTGACTGGATGAATGGAATCATCTGACTAAATGGATGGATGGATAGATGGAACTGTCTGACTGGATGGCTGGATGGAGGAAACTGTCTGACTAGATGGATGGATGGAGGGAACTGTCTGACTAGATGGATGAATGGACGGATGGAGGGAACTGTCTGACTAGATGGATGGATGGAGGGAACTGTCTGACTAGATGGATGGATGGATGGATGGATGGAGAGAACTGTCTAAATAAATGTATGAATGGATGGATGGAGGGACCTGTCTGACTAGATGGATGGATGGATGGATGGATGGAGAGAACTGTCTGAATAAATGTATGAATGGATGGATTGAGGGAACTATCTGACTAGATGGATGGTTTGATAGAACTATGACAGGACGAACAGACGGACGCTTGAGCTGACCTGGGGTTTGAGCAGGGGCAGGCGGACATGCTGGAGCAGCGCGGGGAGCTGGGTCTGGCGGGTCTCGGCGTCGTACTGCACCCAGCTGAGCAGAGCCGACACCACCGTCTCCTCGTCTGGAACGTTCATATCATCTGATACCAGGAGCTTCTCCACCTCACACGCCGGGAGCAGCAGAAACTCCTGATTCTTCATCACACCAAGGAAGTGCTCCTGAACAGGAAGAGATTGAGACTAGGGGGAGGGCTGGACACAGAGATGTCAATCAAGTGTGTTCATCTGCATATGTGGCCACACCCACCCAAACAGTCCTGACCAGCTTATAATAAAACAGTAGTATCAATATTCTTTTTAAAGCATATACTTTCAATAGTATATCTTAAATTATATAGCTTAGACACATATATATATATATATATATATAGACTTCAAAAAGAGAGAAAGAGAAGAAGAGAGAATGAGATAAAACAGACTCTGAGAGGGAAAAGTGAGCCAGTCTGAGCGAGGGATAAGGAAGGGCTCAGTGATGCAGTGGAAATGGAACAACAGAAAAGAGACTGAGGCAGGTTTTCCAGGCGATCTCCATGACAACCCGACCCTCCTGGGGTTGGTAACCACAGGCAGGATATTATGGGATGGAATTTTTGAGAGCAAGCGCTCCTCAGAGATGAGATGGCATGACATGAGATGAGAAAATCCTGAGTTTCTCCAGGTAAACACTGATGTGACCAACACACACACACTGTCCTTTACACACAAGCAGGGATGTGTGTATGTGTATATACAGTATGTGTGTGTGTGTTTGGGTAAAGAGTTAATCCAGGAGTGGGATAAATCCTTCAGGAAGTGGGTTGAGGGACATGACAGGAAAAAGAAAAATCAATGAAAGGAAAAGACAAAACCCCTCCCCACCCACACACACACACTCTAAAGATTCGTACACACTGATAAGGTCTAATTATACTGTAGACAATCAGTGAGTATGATATACCTCTGTGTCTCTGTAAAGGAGGTGTGGCCACTGTGTTCAGGAAATGCATCCTCATGCACGTGTGTGTGTATACCATGGTGTAGTTGTGGGCCACTTTGTGCAGGTCTTGGCAGCCCTGGGCGTCGGCGAACGAGCGGATTCCCAGGCAGTTGGACGGATGCAGCTGCTTCATCAGGTAGCTACAGCAGGCCTGAACCACGGCCGAGAGCTGCAGCAAACACGCTGCCGACAGCAGCGCCTCGATCGTGTCCTCCCTCATCTCCAACCGTCCTGAGAGAGACAGATAGATGATCCATGTTTGATGGATCTCTGTCATTCCCATCATGTTTTATTATAAACTCTAACCTCTCTTACCCGTGTAAGCGTACTGCACCAACACCCACAATGCATCTGGGTCCACTCCCTCCATCTTCACCTCCTCTTGTTTGGCCTCCCGGACATCACTGGTGAACATGGCGGCAAAGTAGTCTGACACGGAGGACAAGACTAACCTGACACACACACACACACACACAGAGAGAGAGAGAGAGAGAGAAAGTGTTATCTCTTAATAATAACTACAGCAACTTTATTAAACACAGTGTTTAAAAATTAGAGTTTTAATAAACGATTTAACCTCATTCAGTGGAAATGAAACAGGCCACGCCTCCTTCAATGGAAGTGAACCATCTTCTTCGTTAGTACAGAAACATACACGTCAAACCTCTTTCTCTGAACCTGAAACATTGCAGCCACGCCCTTTAATTTGAACTAAAACACAAGCCACACCCCTACCCTGGAACTGAAACAGAAGCCACGCCTCCTTCACTGGAACTGAAGCTTACAAGCCACACCCCCACACTGGAACTGAGGCATGGAAGCCACGCCTACTTCTGTGGAACTGAAGCTTAGAAGCCACACCCCTACACTGGAACTGAGATATGGAAGCCACGCCTCTTCCACTGGAAGTGGCACATAAAAGCCACGCCTGCGTCAATAGAACTGAAACAAAGAAGCCACGCCTCCTTCACTGAAACCAGGGGATAGAAGACACACCTCTCTCTACATTGAAACTGAAATATATAAGCCACACCTCCTTCTCTGAAAATGAAACACTGCAGCCACATCCATTTACTTGAACTGAAACATAGAAGCTACACCTCCCTCACTGAAAACATCAAATATAAAAGCCACACCGCTTACATGAACTTAAACACAGAAGCCACGCCTTTTTCAACTAAACTGAAACTCTGAAGCCACACCTCCTTCATTAGAAATGAAACATTGCAGCCACGCCCCTTTACTCGAACTGGAACATGAAAGCCACCCCTCCTACATTTGAACTGAAACTTTGATGCCACGCCCTCTCATATGAACTTTGACATAGAAGCCACGCCTTCTACACTGAGACTGAAACATGGAAGCCACACCCATTCACTGTAATTAAAAAGCAGATGCCACGCCTCCTTTCTCTGCACTGAAATCCGGAGGCCACGCCCCTACACTGCCATGACCACGCTCATAAATTTTAAATGGAAAGTGGAAGAGCTAATGAGAAAGGCGATTGATTAGAGAGCTTTATCTCAGATACTGGAAGCACTGTGACGGAAAGGATAATGCTGTTCAATTCGGCGCTAATCTCTCGCTCTTTGTTTCACACACACACACACACACACACACACACACACATAGCGCTTGCAGCATTAAATCTATTAGTACAACAGATTTTTTTAAGAGTACAAGAATTTATGTGTGTGTGTGATGATACGTAGCATGCTTCCACTGTTCCTGCAGCGTCCTATTCGACTGCGAGTGCTGAAAACAAAGCTTGAAAGGTGGCTGTGTGAAGCCTTTGTATTTAAGCAGCATTAAGAGTCGGTAATAAATCAGTCGATAACTCGGCGTCACGCAGGAGTCCGTCCCGCTCTCACAGCTACTTCATTATTTATCCATTTACCCCTCCATCTATACGTCCACTGGACAGCGGAGTGATACAACTCACTGCAGAAGTTTGCTTCACACTCATCTATAAAACATGAGTACACACGAAAAACATCAGATTTTTATCTGATATGGTGCCAGGAACGTAAATATTGATTTATTTTTTCTCCCTTAGCATTAAAAATGTAAAGCTCTAAATAAATAAATAAATAAACACTTTCTCTTCAACAAGTTGTTTTTATAATAATACACATGTAACACAACAACCGCTTACATTCCTACAAACTAAATATAATGCCCAAATTGTTGTTTATCAACAATTAAACGGTGCTAAATGGTGCTGAAACTATTTTCTATTTTCTTATGACAAAGATGGTATGATTTCTGAAGTTCTAAAGAGATCAAGGTTTTGTGGACACTTTCATTGTTGTATCGTCCTGTTGCATTTTATTAAATTATATAATACTTTATTAAAGATTTGAAAAATTCACAATAAAACTATTTACATTAAGGACATATTAAACAGTGAGAGCTGGACAAAATATTAACATTTAAAATTGAAATCTGTACAATCAAGACTGAAATTCTTATATTTACATTTACAACTAAATTTAAAACATTGTTAATTTAAATGACATTTTTATGTTTTTAAATAGAAATATTAAGTTGTACATAATGTATGTTTAAAAATCAATTTAAAAATGTCAATTAAAAACAGATTTTTACATTTAAAATTGAAGAAAAAAAATATTTTTTTACATTGAGTTTAAATTGTCCATTTAAAACTGAGATTTTAATTTAATTTTTAAACAATAAATTTTTAACAATTTTAAAAGTTAACATTTATGACAATTCTTTTACATTAAATATGAAGTTTTTCACTAAAACCTTTTTTTTTACATTTAATATAGAAAATTCTACATTTAAAATGAAAAAGTTTACATTTCAAATTGAAAATTGTAAATTTAAAAACATTATAAGATACCACAATATTTCGAAAAAAATCAATTGTGTCAATTTATGACAATGGTGGTATTATATTGTAATATTGCCTACTAAAAAATATTACTTGCTGCTTGCTGCAATGTAAACATATAAAACATATTTTATGTTTATAAACTGTTTTGTACATGTTTGGATACTGGAAATTGACAAACTTATTTGTATTCATAATTATTTTTCAATAACGTTTTTATTTTAAATATTGGTAGCTGAACAGGGAAGCCCCTCCCACCGATTTGGGAGCTCCAAACCTACTTCTGGCAGCCTGTTCACATCGCATGTTCAGCACCTCCCTAACAGACGTACTTTTCTTTTGAGTACCTCTGATGTTCATCGACACGCTGGTACGTAAACAGACGTCCTCACATCTGGTCCTAATTGTCTCCTGTGAACATTAAACTGACGGCTCATGGCACAACACAGCAAGCAACGCCCTGTAACACAGCGCACGGTAATCCAACAGGGATGGAAACGGCAGATGGGATGAAACGCATCTCTTTTCTTTTTAATTGAGGTGAGACCCCTCGCCCGTACATCCCGCGATAACCGGAGCCAGTTTAACAGCTATCAAAGTGCGGACCTTTCAGAGGTGTAGGCATGATGGGGGAAAAAAAAATGCAGAGACAGAGAAAGAAATTAGATTCAAAATATGTGCGCGCGTGTGTGTGTGTGTGTGTGTGTGTGTGTGTGTGTGTGTGTGAGAACAAGTCCCATTACCTGCTAACACAACCAATTTGCAGGCTGCCGTCCAATTACCGCTGTCTAACTGGGTCACCGGCGGCGAAAGAGAAGGAGGTAAAAAAAAAAAAATTTTTTTAAACCTTTGAGAAAGTGCGCGAGTGCAAAAAACGAAAGAAAGAAAGACTGCAGCGCTGCAGAAACCGCCGAGTCATCGCTGAACTCAAGTGCGACAAATGTAAGCTGTTCCCGTGTGTGACAGTGTGTGTCCATGCGTGTGTACACACTTATTTAACCTCGTTTTAAGGAACACATTCGTCCTCTGAGTGGCAGAACAGTGTGAGTGAGTGTCCTTACAATGTAGATATAAAACACCACGGCTGTTTATGTGGACGCTGACGGCAGAGACAGAGCAGCTGCGATAATTATCATATGTGTTTGTGTGTGTGTGCGCGCGCGTGTGTGTGTGTAAGAATAATGATGTAAGCTAAATATTGAGAATCTTTTGATATATTGAGACTTCTAGGACTGGCCGCTCCTCCTTCACTAAACCTGACAGACACAAAGGCCATGCCTCCTTCACTAAGACAGGACCAGGGGCCACACCTCATTCAATTAAAACACATAGGCCACACCTCTTTCTCTAGAAGTGACACAGAGGCCACACCTTCGATTACTACAACCGGCAGACACAGACCATGCCTCTTTCATTGATATGGATGCATAGGCCACGCCCCTTCACCAATACAGACACATAGACCACGCCTCTTTCACTAATACAGACGCATAGGCCACACCTGTTTCATTAAAACAGACACAGGCCACACCTCTTTCACCAATACAGACACATAGGCCACGCCTCTTTCACCAATACAGACACATAGGCCACGCCTCTTTCTCTAAAATTGCCAGACACAGAGGCCACGCCTGCTTGACTAAGACAGAGAGGCCACATCTTTCACTAGTAGTGACACAAAGACCACACCTCCTTCACTAAGACACAGAGGCCACACCTCCTTGACCAAAACACATACGCCATGCTCCTTGACCAAGACAGACACATAGGCCACGCCTCCTTGACTAAGACAAAGGCCACACCTCCCTTACTAAGACAGACCCAGAGGCCACGCCTCCTTCACTACGACAGACAGACAGACAGAGGGGGTCACACCTCTTTCACTAATACAGGTGCATAGGCCATGTCTCCTTCTCTGGAAGTGACACACAGTCTCCACACCTCCCTTACTAAGACAGACCCTGAGGCCACACCTCGTTCTCACTAATTTTATCCATCTGTTCCCATCTTCCCTTCTCTCTCTCTCCCTCATCCAAACACACACCCCGAAGGATTTATGTTCCTTTACGGTTCACTGTGCCAAAACTTTCCAGCATGCACACACACACACTTTTTGTAGGTCTTCTCTTTAGAGAAAAGAGCTCTTTGTCTGCACACAAAATGTGTGCTGTGTGTGTATATACATACATTGTGTGTGTGTGTGTGTACTGAAAAAACCTGGAACTCTCTCTTCTTGCCAACCAGACCATCTGCTACCAGAAGTGTGCTTCGTGTTCAGTGCATTAAAAGTAAATTGAGGTGTGTGTATATATTTGTGTGTGTGTGTGTGTGTGGTTACCTGTGCGCAGGAATTTTGCGGTCCCCTGCTACAAGCACCACGTCACAGAGTTTGCGTGTCCTTAGGTACGTCTCCATGCGCTTGAAGGTGTGTTCGGCGTGGCTGTGCGACTGGAAGAGCTCATCGGGCACGCACGGCTCCATGGACACGCATGAGGACAGAGTCGCACTGCTGTTCGACGTCCTAGAGCAACAAACACACACACACACAAAATAAGAAAAGGTCAAAGGAAATGAACACACAGATATTATCTCATTCACGCTAACACACACACACACACACACACACACACACATGCACATACACACACACGCACATACACACACGCACATACACACACGCACATACACACACGCACATACACACACGCACACACCCACCCAACAGCAGGCTAAAATAAACTCTCTTGTTGTGGAGCTGCTGGTAATCGGACTTGTCCTTTAAACACTCAAAGAAAAAAAAATTTACTCTTTGATGACTTGCGGGTCTCTCGCACATTTTCTCTCGAGAACTGCTTCCTGTTTATGTCTCTTTGACATGTTCTCTCTCTCGATTTCACATATTCTCACCTTCTTTCTCATCTTGTTCTCGTTTCTTCCTTCCTCTACCCCTCCAGCACCACTCATCTTCTGCTCTATAAATCTCTCTACTCTTATCGTTCTCCCTCTCTGCCCTTAACTTCAAACAGCCTCCGGACATCGGAGAGCTTTTATGAAAATTAATACCGTTCGCGCTGATGATTAATTACACACCGCGAGTCTGCAGCCTCGTTACGCAGCCTCCGTTCCCCGTGAAAAGTCCTCTCGCGCTCATTAAGGGTGACCTTGACATTTAAAGCATAATGACTGGCACTTTTTTTTTCTTCTTCTAGAGAACAACGAGGACACGCCCAACTATGAACAGTTCAGATACAATAAAGAGGAACATCAAAAAAATGTACTTTGTGCTTTGAAAATGCACTCGCATTTGCTAATTTTACCGCTCGCTAAGGATTTCTACAGTTACCTCAAACTTAAACTGCTCCTGTAGTCATTACATCAGACTCTCACACGCACAGTTCTCGCATTCACAACTTTTATTTCTAGAACACGAACTGATCTCACATCTTGTGCTTTTACCTCGCACCAATAAAATCATTTAGCAATTACTATTTTATCTCTCACGTTGACTAGTTTTACCTCTCGCACACAAAATCATTTCACATTTAATACTTTTACATCACATCTCACATTTACCATTTTTACCTCTTTCACATATACACAGCTCTCACATGTACTGTTTGTACCTCATGCTTTATCACACAGCTTTCACTCAAAAAATCTCTCACATTTACTAACTTTTCCCCCCTCACATTTAACTACCTTTACCTCACACTCTCTTACAGTTACATTGCTATCATATTTCCGGCTTTTACCTCACACTCTCTCACACATACGCAGCTCTTACATTTAATACTTTTACCACACACTCTTTCACACATACACAGCTCTCACATTTACTACTTCCCCCCCTCACATTCAATACTTTTACCTCACACTCTCTCACACATACACAGCTCTCATATTTCCGAATTTTACCTCACACTCTCTTACACATACACAGCTCTCATATTTACTACTTTTTCCCACCTCACATTTACTACTTTTACCTTACATTGTCTCTCACATTTACTACTTTTACCTCACACTCTCTCACACACAAACACAGGTCTTACATGTCTCAAAGCTCTCAAATCTACTACTTTTGCCTCGCATTTACACACAGAGCTTTCATAATTACTACATTTGCCTTTTTTATTACGCGGGACAGGGTGGAGAAACGTTGAAAGAATGACGTACTTTCCATAAATTTGCTAAAATTGTTCCTTGACAATACTACCAAGTCTATGCACCTTTTGAGATCAAGTTTGATGTTTATTCAGTAGTGATGGGAATCACCAGTCACGATATGATGATACGATATTATCAGGATACCTCGATTTGATTGAAATTGCAATTCTATTAATATTATGTAAGACTTTATAAGTATCCAGATTTAATACATTCAATTAGATTTTTCCCACTCTATTTTTTTTTGTTACAATTAGAGTAATTAAATGTAGAGCGTTCCTTATAACATTATAAAAACCAAGCGCAGCAAAAACTTACTACACACTACAAACTAACTTCAAATACAATAGTTTAACATTTAACTGAGCAGTGTGTATCAATGTCATCCGCCATAATTATTATTTTTAAACAACTTGGCTAATAAGCTAGCACCTTCCACACGAGATGAAAATGTGTAAATAGTTCAGAGTGCGCCACCTGTAGGAATATAAGGAAAAGGCAACATTTTACTTACACAAACGCCTCCAAAGTCAGTGAGCATAAGCAGGCGGGTGTGGCTTCTAACAAACTAGATTTTTGACTAATTAGCACTCGCGGTGTTTTGACACTGGTTTATGACTAATTTGCTCAGAGTTTGGAGTAAAGGGCAGATTGGATGCTTTTGATCAACTTTTGATAATGTAACACCACAAAAATGTGTTTCTGTTGCGCCACTCAGAATTTTAAATATCTGAAGCTCATCGACTGAATACCGGTCACGACCTGACAATTCCGGTCACGATCGGTTCATCACTATAATAAACGCAAAAATTGTTTTTAAAATCAGTTTTGGAGTCAGTGTGGCGATACTTGAATCACCACACAAACGAATCGTGATTTATAACTGAAACAATCCCCCCAAACCCCCACCCCCAACATTATTACCCAGTATGTCCGCATGGCGTTTATTTTATAGCCTTATAGTCCCAAAAGGCATTTTATATGATTTATTTCGTGCATATGTAAAAACCGTAAACCCAGACAGCTTTTTTTAAAAGCGATGACTCAAAGAGAGCGAGCCTCTTTCAGAATATCTGGAATCAGCAAAATGACTCATGATGCACAAATCAGGAAGCAGGCAGGGAAATGCTTCGTCCAGTAATAAAAACTTTTGAAGAAAAATGTATCTTGATTACTGCCTTCAAAGTCTTCCGTGAAAGAAGAAGATACAGAAGACAAAAACGTGTGCAAAAAAATAATAATAATACAAAATCATGCACAAGCACACACAAGTTACCTAACAAAAAAATTACAGTACCCTAAACGCACAGTACCCTTAGTAGTGTGTGTGTGTGTGTGTGTGTGTGTGTGTGTGTGTGTGTGTGTGTGTAGTTTTTCACTCCTGTGCAGTGCGCTAGAACCTGCAGACGCCACGTCGAATCAAAACCCAGCAAGTCACGCAAAGTCCTGAAAGTTTAACTCTCTATGACAAGGCGAAAAGAAGAGAAAAAAAAGATGGGTTTTGTGGAATCATGCACACACACACACACACACACACACACACACACACACAGATTTTTAATCGCAAACATCTGGAGCAGATGATCCAGCAAAAAATGGAAAAGGAAAAGTTACAGTGTGTGCTTCTGTAAAAAAAATGTAGGAAAAGTTGGGTGTCACGGTATCATCTGGCTTTCATAGGCGTCGACTGGGCTAACACACACACGGTTTTTAAATCGAAAAAACATCTGGAGCAGATGTTTACACAAAAAAAACACGGAGGAACAAGACAGTAAAAGTTAACGAAGTGTGTGCGTGTTTGAATGAAAAGTGCATCGGCTAGGTTAACAAAAACACACACAACGCACTTTTTTATTGAAAACATCTGGAACAGATGTTCACGCTAAAACAAATGGAGAAAAAAAGGTAGTAAAGGTTAAAGTGTGTGTGTGTGTATATGAAAAGTTTGTGGAAAAATGTTGTTGTGGAGTCATTCACACACACACACGCACACATACACACTCACAAACCTACTTTTTTTTTTAATTGAAAACATCTGGAGCAGATGTTTATGCAAAAATTGAGTATAAAGCTAAAAAATTTGAGTGTTGTGAAAATCACACACACGTACATACACACACCCACGAACACGCACACATGTATATATACACACACACACACACACACACACACAAGCGCACAAATACATACCCACGTAAACGCACACAAACGCATACACACACAAAAACAGGCACACACACACACACGTACTTTTTTAATGTTTAGGCAAAAAAACGGAGAAAAATCTAGTAGTAAAAGTTAACAAAGTTTGTGTGCGCGCACGCGTGTGTGTATAACCTGCACGAGCTCGTCTCGCTCTCGGCGGTATTGTTGTTGCTGCTGCTGCCGCCGCTGGCGCCGTTGCCGTTAGGGCAGTTGTTGTTGTTCTCGTCGTCCTCGCGCGCGGTGCCGTTACCTTGGCGCGCGCCTACTACCGCTGCTGCGCCGCCGAGCTCGCGCGTCACGTCGGGAGCGGAGCGCGAGTGCTGCGGGGACGTGAACGCGCCGCTTCCGCATTTCTCCTGCTGAACGGGAGGAGGAGGAGGAAGAGGAGGAGGAGGAGACGCCGAGGAGCAGAACTTATTCCCGAAAAGCGAGGAGGAGACCTGGCTGGAGCTCGCGGGCGCGTGAGGAGGAGGAGGAGGAGGATGGAAGAGGTGGTGCTGAGGGTGAGGGTGAGCGGCGGTTCTGGAGAGCAGCTCGTCCGCCACCACAGGCTCCTCCTGCCGCTGCTCCTGTACCACCGCGCCGGGAGGAGGAAGAGGAGGAAGAGGAGGAGGAGACGTCGCGTGGCCGAACCAGCGCCAGCGGATGCGCAAGATCTGTTTCACATCGAAGTCTCTCCTGCCCGGGGCGGACATCCCGAGACCGGCACACGCGCGCGTGAGAGAGGAGTGTGTGAGAGAGAGTAGAGTGTGTGTGTGTGAGAGAGAGGGAGAGAGAGGACGGAGTGAGGGAGGAGGAGAGTGTGTGTGTGTGTAAGAGAGAGAGAGAGACGCAAATCCGTGGTGGTCTGACGGAGGAGAGCAACTGTAACTCGAGAGCGCTGCTGGCGAGGATGGTGGAGACACACACACACACTCACATACACACACACCTCTCTGTTCCTCTCTCGGACAATTCAGCTCAGACAGAAAGATGAAAACTCTCTCTCTCTCTCTCTCACACACACACACACACACACACACAGAGCTGACCTGCAATGCAGTACCTGTACTATAACTATAATAATAATAATAATAATAAACTATCATGAAAGTCATTTATGGTTAAAGAGTTTGTAGTTAAAATAGTCCAAAGGTGAAGGAGGAGGAGCTTTAATGTAATCAATGATGATATTATTGTTACTCCGGGTTAAACCCCACCTACATGTCTGCCTGCACCACAATTGAACAAAATGTACCGAGTTCACAACAAGATCTTCAAGAATCTACTGTCATTTCATCTTATTACAATCAATGGAAAAGAGAGGATACCGCAAAGTTTAGGTTTACACCAAGTTGTACTTCTTTGGTGGTCAGACAAATACACTCCCTGTTCGGTAATCGGAGAGTGAAATGGAAAAAGTAGATCAGATAAAGATGAAGTTTTGTCTTAAAACGACTCCAGCGTGTTAAAATTCACTTGAACTAATCCCAGTCAAAATATTCACTTTATCTTTTCTCATTAATATCTATTGGTGCAGGTGTTTGTTTACATTGAGACAGTAGCACATTTTAAAGTAGATTATTAAATCCCACACATAACTGCTCATAACATCGCTTTTACTCAACATTTAGATTTCACTCATGGTGCAGATTAAACTTCAGGCCGAGATCTAAGTACTGCAGAAGATTCATTACAGTCTGTACAGACAGTTTTGTCTTGTGATGCTGCGAGAAAATCTGACTGGACAGACATACAGACAGACTGGATTCAGGCCCTGGAACGTATGAAACGTAAAGATATGATGAAAAGAGTGAGTTCTGACCGGTGTACAGACAAAACCTTATTTATATAATCAGGTGTACAAGAGCTTCAAATGATGATAAATTTCCACACACACACACACACACACACACACACACACACACTAAGTAGTGTTTGATTCCTTGCCCTTTCTCCTTAAGCACTCTGCCCCCTGCCTTAAAGGCCACGCCATCGATTCTGACCAATCAATGAGCTTCGTTACACCACTCACTCACACTCACAAAACTCAATACTGTTCTCAGCTCCCACAGTGCACCGTGATGCACATCTTCCTCACCCCCCCCCCCCCCCCCCCCACACACACACACACATAACCACTGTTTCATGCTTACTCACAAAATCTGCACCGCTGTAGAGTTTCACTATTCTCATTGACTGTGTGTGTGTGTGTGTGTGTGTGTGTGTGTGTGTGTTTGTGTGTGTAGGTTGGTGTAAGTGGGTATGCATTTCCTTTCTCTTAAACGCTCACTTAGGGGTCTGACAGATAGAAACATGCAAAAAGAAAAAAAAAACAGAGAGCTGGAGAAAGAGAGAAACAGAGAGTGAGACAAAAACAGACAGACAGATGGATAAAATAAAGAGAGACCGAAAGATACTGTAGGAAGAGACAGACATATGGAGAGAGAGAGAGAGAGACAGACAGATAGAAGAAGAAACAGACAGATCAAGACAGTCAGACAGATGGAAAAAAGACAGGCGGACGGAGAGACAGACAGATGAATTAAAAAAGACAGGCAAAGAGAGACAAACAAATGAAGAGAGACAGACAGATGATATAGACAGACAGATGAAGAGAGACAGACGGACAGTGTCTAACAGTGCAGATTGAAGATGCTGTCTAAATCATCCATGGCAACAGTGCAAGCATCTCCCCTGCGTGTGTGTGTGTGTGTGTGTGTGTGTGTGTGTGTGTGTGTGTGTGTGTCTGACACAGAATGTATAGTCTGTATGACCATGTGCTACCAGAGTAACCATGACGACCAGCACCACAGTCACCATAGGAACCTGGCGAACGCAGCGTCATTATGGTGCTACGTGTGTGTGTGTGTGTAAAACGGGTGCAGTTTAGTCCCTCAGCTTAGTGTCGGTACTACACACACACACCCATGCACACACTCATTTGCACGCACACGCACACACACACCCACCCACCCACCCATGCACACACTCATTTGCACGCACACACCCACCCACCCACCCATGCACACACACATTTGTGCACACACACATTTGTGCACACACACACGCTCATTTGCGCACATAATACATACAGACTTCCTCTCTCTCTCTCATTTTTTTCTTTCTCTCTCGTGTCTGTTTTATTCCGTTTCAATCTAGTCCACCTTTCTTCTCTCTCTCTCTATGCTTGTCCTTCTTGCCTGTCTTACTCCATCTTGTCTCTCTGTCTGTCTCGGATGATTTTACTTCTGCAAATTGAGGACGTATCAAAGCCACATCTTGTACACACACACACACACACACACACACACACACACACACTCTTACTTCTGGGAGTATTAGGTAGACTAATTAAGGTATTGCATGACTCAGCAGCGACTCTAAAAGCACAGACACACACACACACAGAGATACAGTGGGATCAGAAGGAAATTGAAAACCGAGATTCCTCACATTCTCTCTCTCTCTGATAATAAATTGGTTTTCTGGACCAGTGTGCTCTTTCCACAGTTTAATCTTAAGAAATAGGTGTGTGTGTGTGTGTGTGTGTGTGTTATATTCTGTGAAGGAGTAAAAGATCCCACTAGATCCCATCGTGACACGGCATTTGAATAAATTGATGTATCTATTAAATATAAACAAATGCACAGCTATGAAATGAAATTAGCTAAACCTCTAAATTTACTTCAGTCCGTTACTTTGTGTTAAAACCAGAGCGAAACTGAAGGCCATGCAAATCTCTGCGTGACATGCCCTTGCTACATCACTTTAGCTGGCTGGGTTCAGATGATATGGGTTTTTAGACAAGCAATGTACATTTGCAATATAAAAATCTAACTAACACGCTAAGCATGGTTGCATAGTCGACAGCTTCAGCGATTGGACTGTTATCGAAGATGAAGACAGGATTCATCCCTGTACAGAAAACCTGTACCTATATAACCGGTATGTACCGGACCGAAGCAGAACGTGAATTTCGGTGCCACTTAAATGCCTGAACTGTCGATTAATATATTTGTTCTCTGGGGCTATGATTCATCAAAACACATGATCGCTAGTAAAATTTAAATACTGCATTCATGGGGTGTCAGAAATGATCGGAAAAATAAATTATTTCCGTAACTAGAAAAATCTTGAGGACTTCGGAAAGCTTTGATAATACAAATCCAAAACATTGTTGCAGTAATGTTACTGTCCATTTTATTTTTGTAGATTAAACGTTTATTAGATTAGATAAAAAAAATTAAAAGCGCAAATCATCGGGAAATGAGACCATCCGAGATGCGCGTGAAGGCATCTTGCGTTACACTCGCTCTGACGGCAGCACGTGCTATACCGCTATCTTAACTTGCTAAATTAACTTTCGTTAAAATGCCTAAAACTAAACGGTTGAAAATGTGGCTATATTTCACAAGAAAGGGTTCCGACACCGCGACGTGCAGTAAATGTTTTACAGCAGTTGCGTGTAAAGGGGGAAACACGTCAAATCTAATGAAACATTTGAGGGCACACGGAATAAACTTAAAAGCAGAGGGATGCGCCGTGTTTGACAGCTTACAGACAACAGCTGGCACTATTGGTGTGGACGACCCCAGCCCCAGTCATACCAACCGTAGCAAAAAGGAGTCCAGCAATTATGATGACGTCAGCAGCCTTTCCGCAGGTTAGTAGTCGGCTAATGTAAGTTAATGTAAATTAAATTGCAAAATGCAATTATCGAATCGAAAAAACCCCAAACGATACCCAACCCTAGTTAGGACACACAACTTTTACTAACACACCTGTAGCCAATCTGCTTTAATGTCATAATGGGGACCTGTCACTTAATGCCGCAAGTATTACTGCACATAATTAAGGCTAGACTACAGTCTTTTCTCTCCTCCATGTCTAATTTACTATTATTCTTTTAATTGGTAAACTACCTTAACAAAGACAAAGCAATATCTCTCTGGGATTAGTAATTGAATGTTGAATCTTCAATTTTAAGTTTAAAGGTCATACCCACCCACACACTCCCCTGCAATCTCATACACATACAGTATTGGGATTTTTATTGGCTTTGCTCTATTGCCATGACTATCAGTTTGCACACAAAGACACACTTCGACCTTTCTACAGAAACTATAATAATAAAATCAAAAATCAAACATCAAAAACAAAAACACACACACAAACAAACCGTAGCGAGAAAATCTGATTTTGTGACGTATCGTCATTCTTTCGTTTGGCAATTCATCGCCATACTGATTCCAAAACAAATTTTGTTTTAAATGTACATATTTATGTATGTTTGCATTTGAGGTGGTAAAATGTTTTCACACTGACAGGCAACACAGCATCCTGTAATGAAGTTTGTTTATGATTGGAACAAAATCTGAAGAAATCTTAATATTGAATTGGGATATTAACATATTAACAAAATCATGATACTAACAGAATCGCAAAACAGTGATCCATATCGTGACCAGTATCGACTGGTCACAGTTGATTTTGGTACCCAGACAACAGTAACTGACCCATAAAACAAATGTCCCCATAAACCATCACGCAGGTGCTGTGCGATAACTGGGACTGTGTGTGTGTGTGTGTGTGTGTGTGTGTATAAAACCAAATGTTCCCAAAATGGCAAAAATGTAAAACCCAAATGTTATAAAATGTATTTATTGTAAGTAAAAGTACTTAAATTCATAATAAGCACAATGATACAGTTATTGTGTCTATACAGTTCCCAAAACACTAATATAAGACACATTAATATCCACACACACACATACTGAAATACCATCAGACTCATTTTGCTCTCTGTACGTCCATCCATCCCCCTCTCTCATCATTTCCTTGTTTTTCTCAGTCTCTTTCTGCCTCTCTCTCAGCCACACACACACACACACTCTGTGCTGCTTTAAAGCTCTCTCTTTTGTTTCCCTACCTCACACTTTGAACAAACTCATTAGCAGCGTGTACAGCGTGTCAAAACGAGTTACTACTGTGTTAGGGAAAATCTCCTCATGCTCAGGGTCAGTTACGTACCGTGGTTTTTAAGGACTCCCTGATCTCACTATGCAAATTACCTCGGTGTAGATCACGCCCATGACGGTGCTAGGTTTTTCACATGGAGAAGTAATTTTCTGAGGCTAAACCGCCGCCTTGACACAAACGCACTCCTGTAAAACATAAAACTAAAAAAAACAATAAGGGATAGAAAACGCGGCCTGGTCCCCATAACGCGTGCTTGAACAAGTCCGAAAACACAACTGGTGTATTAAAAAATCTTTACAGTAACGAACCACAGTTTTGTTACAAAAAATATTATGATACACTTGATATGTGAACATGATATTTTTACTCAGGGTGAACAAATCTCACACACACAAATAAACATACACACCTTGTATTGCTAGAACTGATGACGAACAGTAAAAACATGCTGAACACTGCAGTGTGTGTGTGTGTGTGTGTGTGTGTGTGTGTGTGCGCGCATGAGAGAGAAAGCATACCAAGGTAGCTAATAGCGCAAATGTACAAAAACACTATCTCTGCACCAGTATCCACACACACACACACACACACCTCGGCTAAACACACATCTGAAATGGTGTTTAGCCGAGCTTAAGATGCAGTAAAACATTATCGCTACTGAAACAGGAAATGTGAGCAGTCAGGCGAACCAGCTGTTAAACAAACGGACAATAAATCTTCAAGTCAAACCGAGACTTTTGACAGAATACCAGAGCACAGTTCTGAGAGTAAAATCTCCCTTTACTTCTCTATATAATTCCCTGTTACACTAACACACTTAATTCCAGTGTTTCATCAGACTGCCTGCTTCACGTCTGAAACGCCGGCCTCCCAGGAACTCCTTCAATGGCCCAAATATGTAGAAATGGCTTGTAACGAGGTCAGGACTGTACGGAGGATGTGAAAATAACTCCCAGCCGAGTTCCTGTAATGTGCAGGTGGTGTTGGTGAACGATTGTGTGTACAGATCATGCACACAAATGCAAAAGTTATTCGTTCATTTTCAAGGATCAGGCGTTCCACTCGCTGAATCCGAGCCACCTCAGTCAGGATCGTCCCTCATGGAAGTACGGCCTTCTTTAAAACGTTTGCACGGTTCAGTCAGTCTATTTTTTTTTACGCCTTCATTCACCAGAAATTTCATCACAAGCACTTCCTGTCTGTTCGAAGCTCGATTTCCTCCGTTCCCACTGGTTAGAACTGATCTTTTAATACATAGCCAGTGAAATTCTTTCTGATTGGTCAGCCGGAATAGGGGGCTTGACAAATCACCCAACCCTGGTAGCGATAAAGCTGTAAAGGGTTAAAGACGGTAAAATAAACACAAATTTTTATTGATGGTTCAAACACAATGATTAGATTAAAAACTACCTCGGTGTTACACTACTGATGTTATTTGTTCACTTAGAACTTGAACCATATGGTGTGGCGCAGCCCAGAGTGTGTGTGTGTGTGTGTGTCAAGAGACCGATCGATCCTGACAAGAGCCAAGGAGTTTAATTCACCTATTATGGTTTATAGCGTCGTCAAACGGTACACATGGGAGGGCCAGGTTGGCCTTCACACACACACACACACACACACACACACACACACACACACACACACACACACACACACACACACACACACACGCGCGCGCGCGCGCGCGCGCGCGCGCGCGCGCGCGCTCGAGAGGGCCCGTCATCATTCAGAAGCCTTTTTGCAGCGTTTTGTGCCTGACAGAGAGGATATAAAAGAGCCCGAGGGTCATTGTGACGCTCTCATGCTGAGATAAACAAATAAATAAATTAATCCGAACCCGAGAGCAGTAAAGACTTTCGTCGTATCTGAGCTCCGTCGTGAAGCGCCGTGATGAATAATTCACAAGACGCTGCGCTCTCTGCTCTTCTGACAAACAGCCAGATCAGAAAATGTACATATGTACAAGACGGCCAGATGTAAAATGCCATCTCATAAACACACACACAAAGTTTCCCTTTTACCTCAAAAGTAGCTGCTTAGCCACAGGGTTATTTTCACACTCGAACTAGACACTCAAATCAGCAGGTCTAAATCACAACACACACACACTTAAATCTCACACACATTTTTCATGCTACAAAATACTTTACAAATATTTAAAATCATGTTAGCACACTAGCAAAGATGAGATGTGAGGTGATTTTTTCCTCAGGATTTTTTTTTTTACTTCTTTTTTCATATATATCTTATTCAGAGAATTTCAAAAATACACATTTATGCTGTTAAAACTGACATATTTAAAATAACTATTTGAAACTGAAGGAATTTAGATCAATTTTAAGCCAAGAATGTGACTAGCTAGCTCTATAATGCTATGCTAGTACTATTCGAGTCAGTCTCTCTGCCATAGCAGCGTAATTATCTGAAAAAAAGGGAAAATCCTGTCAGATTTTAATGATTAATCTGATTTTTAAGCTTTTACATTGACCTCATTTTCGATAAAGATTGTCACAGTTCAGAATTCAGCAGCACTGTGGTTGCAATGTATTACTTTTATTAACTAATAGTAGCCAGCTCTATTAATAGTACAAACTTACAGTAGCTAGTTACCCAGTATCTCTATGTTAGCATTCTAGGTGGGATTTAAGTTTTCTTGGGATTCGTATTTTTATTATTATTATTTGAGAGGATAAAACTTAGCTGCTACAAGGTTAAACTGCGCATTTATTGCTTAACTTTCCCTACGCGCCTTTTCAGTGTCTGTAGCTTTAAATGAACTGAACCCTCTTTATTTTTGACCAATCAGAAAGCAGGGGCTGGAACCATCTATCCAACAGCTCCTACCTGCTAACAACTAACCTGGCTAATCTTAAAAGCTACAGATTACTATGATAGCCGTTAGCGGTTTGCTCCTACCCGCTATCTTAGCCACATTTAGCTACTGTTGGAAATAGGCGGAAATGAGCTAAGCGTTCGGCCTGAGGAGGGGCCCCTGGTTTATGAGGTCACAATACATGGGACATCTGATTGGCTTGTTTAAGCACCACCTGATAAAAAAAAAAGTTTCTTTCCCCTCACTTTTTTTTAAACACATTTGAGTAATTATTTTTTTTGCTGACATGTCACCAGATCTAGTCATTTAACTAATTAGTGTTTTTTTCAGCGTCTAGCTACGTCCTATTGATATGATTTTCAAAATGCACTTACCAGCTAATGCGGTTACGTTCTGTGCAGAAAAGCAGGTGTGTGTCCTTAATGCACTTTGCCTAATCAATGGCAGGATGGAATGCCAAGTCTTCCTCCTTTCTTTCTCCCGCTCTCTCCCTCTCCTTTTCTAAATGAAAGAAACGATAATTGCTTAGCCGAACATCTGTCTAGTGCCCGAGACAACCAATTTACAAACAATCTACAACCAATTAAAGGTCTATGTCCTCCTGTGTGTGTGTAATGGAGACAAAGTGTCCTTAGCTTAACTTTCCTCATATACAGTTACACTGGCTATGAAGGAAGAAAAGCTCAATCAACCGTAAACAACACACTCGGAACAACAATACTAATGTTTTCATAGCAGCATTAAAAAAGACGTAAGACATAATGTAAAGTAAAACTAGCATTAGACATTTTTCTACAATATAAAATTATATACTTTTTGCAGGGGAAAAGAAATATATGTAAAATGATTAAAAATGTTTTAAAAAGAACTTTATAAATTTACTCTAATGGTTTATGCTTTTTTGTAAAAAAAAAATAAAAATAAACAAATAAATAAAAATAAAATAAACTCGTACATTTCCACTATCATTCCAACTGATACCCAGATTTCGAAGAAAAACAAACTGAGAAACAAACAAAAACAAACCTGATGTTACCTCAAAAACACACGTGATTTTCATTGACATAAATTGTTTTTGCTCAACATTCACATCCTTGTTTTGTGTTCAGACTTTTCGGCAAAATAGTAAAAAAAAAACAAATGTATAACGTACATAAAGTATAAACACACTACACAGAGCAACTAGTCATCATGTAACGCAAAATCAGTCCAAACATCTGCTGTTTCGTAAATTTCGTTAAAATTGTCAAGTGAGCACTTGCAGGATCAGTAGAACAAAGTATGGCTTTTAAGACGCAGCTTTCAGAATTGAAAAGGCCAAACAACTTGAGAAAGGGGCGGAGCCATTGTATTTGCCAATCGCCGTTAAAATTCAGGGACTCGAGTGCGTCAAGAATGCAAAGCAGGAAAATGAGGTTAAACAAAATCAGGGAAAATATTTTGTGGAAAGGTTTTATTTGCCACTTTACTACTAGAGCTATGAACCGTAGGATTGTCGATTCGATTAATTCAATTCGATACAATTTCCATTTCGATTCAGGAGAACAATGGTTATTATCTGATTTGTCTTAAGTAGCTATTATTTTTCTCTTAAATTACTATGTTCACTTCCCAGTTACTTCCTCCGATGCCCATGAAACCACAACCGCATCTTTTCGAAATGTCGCTGACGCACCATGTCAGCGCCTTCTGATCTCTTTTGCTTATGCGAGCTGACCGATACCCATTATTGGAGAGTGTCACCACGATTGAGGTGGGCGTGCCATCCTTCCCACCAATCTGCTCTGTCTAGGCGCCTGGCTACTGTCTGGCTATAGCATCACGCGGGATTCAAACTGGCGACCCCGGGACGACAGTGGTGAGCACTTTACCGCTGTGCCACTCAGGAGGCCATTCAATTCAAGCAGCTAAATTTCTTATAGTTCAAAGATTTTGTCATCTCTTGTACAAAGCAATAATTTTCTCACTCCATTCCAGTAGATGGCGGTATTGTACCGAGCTCCTATTAACACTAAAAAAATTAAGAAGTGATGCTCTCGCAAACTGAGTACTCGCAGAAGACTGGTACTTTTGTTCAGTGAATTTGTCGATTTTATACTGTCTGACCTTTTAAATAAATAGTAAATTTGTGATGTGTGAATCAATTCTAAATCAAAAACTGACCTGTCGATTCAGTTACTTTGAATCGACCGATTAAAGATTGATTAAACTGCATCTAAATTGCACTAACCGGCAAAATTCTGATAAGAACTATATAAATATACAGTACAGACCAAAAGTTTGGACACACCTTCTCGTTCAGCGAGTTTTCTTTCTTGTGTTCTTTATCCCAAACGCGTCTCTTCTGCTTGTTGTCTGTCCTTAGCAGTGGTTTCCTAGCAGATATTCTAGCATGAAGGCCTGATTCACACAGTCTCCTCTTAACAGTTGTTCTAGAGATGTGTCTGCTGCTAGAACTCTGTGTGGCATTGACCTGCTCTCTGATCTGAGCTGCTGTTAACCTGCGATTTCTGAGGCCGGTGACTCGGATGAACTTATCCTCCGCAGCAGAGGCGACTCTCGGTCTTCCTTTCCTGGGCCGGTCCGCATGTCAGCCGGTTTCTTTGTAGCGCTCGATGGTTTTTGTGACTGCACTTGGGGACACTTTCAAAGTTTTCCCAAATTTTTCGGACTGACTGACCTTCATTTCTTAAAGTAATGATGGCCGCTCGTTTTTTTCTTTACTTAGCAGCTTTTTTCTTGCCATAATACAAATTCAAACTCTTTGAATGATTAAGTGTGCCCAAACTTTTAGTCTGTACTGTACCTTATAAGATATATAGCATACAATATGCAACATAAATATGATGATCAAAATCAAACTATTTTTTTCTATATCAATTTTTTTTATGATGTTATATTCATGTAATAATTAAAAATATGTATTAAGATTTTTGTGAAGCCAAAATCAGGGTATGTGAACATGTATAAAACTACTGCAGTAATTATTTTTCCTTCCTTTAACTTTATTGATTTTAGTTCGAAGCAGACAGATTTACGGATATAAAGTGCTTTGGGGAGGAGGGGGAAAAAAAAGGTCCCCACAATGTCGACCTTACTCAGGTCCTTAAAAAGAAAGCTAAAACCCAGGTCATACATAATCACTTTTTTTTTTATTTTTTTTTTTAGTATCAGCCATAAGACGAGAGCAGCAGATCAGTGATTACAGCCATAAAGATCTCCCATCAATTATTAAGCTCACCCTGAGGACAGCATCATCAGTGTTGAACACCCAGCAGGTGCAGACAGGAGGCCGAGCATAAATTTCAAGCAAAGATCCTGTCTCAGACTGTGTGTGTGTGATTGCATGCGAGTGTGTGTGAGCGAGAGCGCTTTGAAAGCAAATCTGCCACTCTGACAATACGACCCTAAATTATAGTCGAGCGTACATAAACTCTAACACACACACACACACACACACACACACAATCACGTTCATCCTTTTTCTCATTCGGATTCTCTGTCTCGTCTTTCCTCTTTTCACTTTCATATCACGCCTTATTCCTCATCCTCCTTCCTTTTTTGCAAAATTTCATCTTAATGTCCGTTGTAGATCTGGAAGCGAGGGGTTAGCTACAGTACATTCTCGAACACACCGATAGGATGTTACTGTAACACTTTCAAAATGTGCACAGAACACACAAAGTCCTGTCTGCGCAGTTCATTTGTCATCTTCGTAAATTGTTCTACAGCCGTATGGGTCGAATTCATATGCAGAACGAGTACCTTTTTACAAAAGAATCCTATTTTCAGGAGATCAGCCTTGGTGTTCTGGAGAAAAATCTGCAATTACTTTCAGCCAAAGAGAAATTAAGATACGCCTGATGTTATTAAAGTCTTCATCCAATTTGTCCGTCCTGCTGTTAGAGAATGTCTTTTTTTTTTTTTTATCATCATCATCAAGGACACATGCTCTCTCTAACTCTATTACTGGATATCCCGAGGCTTTCCGCCTCCTTTGCGCTAACGTTCTGCAAGAACTATTTGAGAGAAAGTTAGAGGAGAGGATGACAAGCGTTCAACACTGATCACTGTTCCACGCTGCCATGATTATAAAGATTACAGTCTTAATCAGGATTAATGTCCCCAAAAATAGATGGTACATGGATACATACATTTCCTAGCATTTTATTGAACAAATACAGGCCTAGTACAGGATGAGTCAGTGACAATGTAATTTATTTATTTGTTTGTTGCACGTATTTCTCATCGCTGTGTACAACAAAGAGTTGTTGACGTGCATTTTTTTTTTTAACAGTGTATTAATTAATTAGTGGTTTTTGAAGAAAAAAGATAAAGTGACAGTATACACCATATGGACAAAAGTATTTGGTCAAACCTGTTAATTATTGAATATCCCCAGTGAGTGATATCCCCAACCTAAGTGCTTCAGCATACCAAGACATCTTGGACAATGCTATGCTTATATGCAACTTTGTGGCAACAGTTTGTGAAGAACTTGATCGGCCCGAACACAGAGCCCTGAGTGACCTCATCCCCATCTGGAACGGAGATTGCGTTTGCACGTGCAATTTTTTCAATTTATCTTTGTGCGTAGTTAGTTTTGTTAACGTATGGTGTTAATTTGTGTTATATGTAGCACCTTGGTCTTAGAGGAACATTTCACTGTGTAGTGGGGACCGTATATGGCTGAACTGACAATAAAAGCCTACTTGACACGACTTTACTTAGCTGCAAACAGGAGGACCAACTCCATATTGAAGTCCCTAACGTACGAACATTCGAGTTACAAACTTTTGAAGACGATTACAGTAGATCACATGTCCGGCGTACATCGTCACATGCGTGCAGCGCGCATCCTCCGCAAGTGGTTGTGGATGTAGCGTACAGTAATGTACTGTATAGAGTACAGTAGTCCAGTACAAGCCCGGCGAGTGTAAAGACAGCGGCGTTGAACAAAAGACAAAAGTGAGACAAAGGTGAAAATAATTGAAAGAACGATCTTTCTGAAGAACAACGATGAGATCATGGAACGTGTGGAGACAAAGTTTGAACTTGTTCGTACGTATGGGACTTTGATACAACATCGTTGTAGGTTTTGCCCAGGTAATACTTTGGTCCATATAACGCATGTCTGTCAATAAACGCAAGATTAAAAGGACATAATTAGCACTTTTTCCTAACTTTGTAAACTATTTTATAAGAATTAGTTGCATTGTGTGTCTTTTTATTAATAATCTTATTAGAAACAATTATTCATTTATATTAAAAGATTTTTAAAAAAAATTGGCATAAAGAACGATTTAAACACACGCTTAGCTAGCTCTTAGTGAAGCAGCACAAACTCTTTTAAATCACTGGGCCTCTTTGTGAAGCCGCGGCCTCGCCTGACTTCCAGTCCGCCCTGGGAGCGCCACACGCCGGCTGCCTGACTTCCTCACATCCGCTCTACGGAGCCTGTTTGTCCGCTCGGTTCTCACGCTGCAAATGATGATAATGTTCACTCGGGAGGGTAAAAAAAAAAAAAAAAAAAACTAACACTCTGAAACAAATAAAGCGGCTTACCTGGGTGCGAGAGACTGGCACGGTTTTAACGCAGTGATGTTCGTGTTAGTTGTTACTGTTATTAGGTTAGTTATTGACGGTAAGGTGTTCGCTCGGTAACGCCGGGGCTGACGCGAGTGAGGCTCGGCCGCTCAAAGGCCACCGAGGAGCAGCACGCGCGCTGCATTAATAACACTCATAATGCCCTTGTGCGGTGGGTTGGTTTTTTTTTTTTTTTGGAGAGATATAAGGGGCGTGCTGTTTCACTAGTGATTCACGCGAAATGTCGAGCTAACAATGCCAAATGACTAAAAATAGATATGTTGCTTTAAATAACACGAAGAAGAAGATGGAAAATAAAAACAAAAATAATGGTCTGCACGCGCGAGCGAGATGATCTGAGCAGCACCTGTCCGGTGCAAGAAAAAAACAAACAAACAAAACAAAAAACAGGAGTTCACAAGATATCTGCCCCTGTGTGCAGTAAATATCATATGTTCCTCTGTTTGTTTGTTTGTTTTTTTTCACTCCCTAATGCAATGTGCAAGACATTAAATGCAAGTATAAGCATGCATTAAAATTTTTTTTTTTAAATTAAAGACTTGTACAATGCTACAAATAGTCAAATGCACTGCATCAGTGAATGCATGCTACTATGAAATGAAATAACTTATTATAAGGTGTTAAGGGTTGCGTAATGAGCTGATCTATTGATCTGGCGTCGTGGTTATCACTGTTCCGGCCTCTGGCCTGTGTATGCGTGTGTGTGCGTGTGCGTGCATGGAGTTTGCACGTTCTCCCCGTGCTTGGTGGGTTTTCTTTCATGCAGGTTAGGCTAATCAGCGTTCCCAAATTGCCTGGAGTGTGTGAACGAGTGTGTGAATGTTATCCGGAGCTCCTACCACAGGTAGAATAAATACAATTTGCCTCCGTGGTCCCTAGAAAAATTATGAAAACCTTTTGGAATTTCCTGCATTTGGAATTTTCTGCTTTAATCTGTCATAAAAATGTGATCTGATCTTCTTCCAATCAAGACTTTTTTTTTCTTTTAAGCATTAAGCATTTCACTGCATATCGTACTGTGTATGATTGTTTATGTGACAAATACAATTAGAATTTGACTATTGATGAATATAATATGCATCAAATAATAACACAAAAAAATCTCTGATCTTTTATGTCTTTATTGAAGACACTCATTCAATATTGAAAATGGAAGTGGAACAAGTAAGTTGAACCCTTGAAAATAGTAACTGTTTGACTCCGCCCCCTTGGCTTTAATAATCTCAACCATGCGCTTCCTATAGCTGTGGATCAGACGCATCGTTCAGGAGGAATTTTATCCCATTCTTCCCGGCAGACGTGCTTCAGCTCCTATTCATATTCCCTGGATGTCTCGTGTGTGTGTGTGTGTGTGTGTGTGTCTCAGCAAGTCATTCCACAGCTTCTCTATTGGCTTGAGGTCTGGGCTCTGACTCGGCGTCTCCAAAAGGTGCTCAGACATTCTTACATTAACCTGAAGAATTTTTTTTTTTATATATATATACTTCGGAATTCATCCTCCCTTCTATGACTGCAAGCTGGCCACGCCCATGCAGCAAAGCAGGTCCAAATCATGATGTTTCCTCCAACATACTTTAGGTTGGGATGATGTTTTAAAAATGATATTCAGTGTCCTTTTTTACATCAGACGTAGTCCTGCATGTTCTTTCCAAATAGTTCAGTCCTAGTTTCATCAGCGCACAAAACATTTTGCCCATGTAGCGATGGAGTGTCAGTGTGCTCTTTCACAAACCTCAGACATGCAGTAATGTTCTTTGGTAATGTTTGTGGTGTCCTGCCACAGACGCCCTACTTGTTCAATGTTTTACATACTGTAGACTCTGATGATGCCTTAAAACTTTGGCTGTGACTCATAACTCATTTTCTCGGACTCAGTTAGCTCATTAACTCAAGAATTCACTTACGTTTTCCACTAATTTGTCACATTATATAAGAAATTAATGCAGAAACCCATGAAATTCCAAAAGGTTCACTTTCTTTTTCTTGCCACTGTACATGGATGGATGGATGAACGAAAAAAGAAAAAAGGTAATGCAGTGACACAGGAGTAAAGGAGCGGGCCTGGGACTCGGAGGCATATGCCAGTACATACATTTATGCATGTAGGTCTAATAGGGTGTGCTGGTCACTGTGAAGGAGGACAGACAACATGATGCACAGGAACAGCCAGGTTCTCCTGCAGCAGCTTGTTTACAGGTGTAAAATCGTACGTTTTATATTCGTTCATAATGTAGCCGGAGACGTTTAAAAGCTTATTTCTGTCATGTAAATGAATACGGCTGTTTTTGTCCGTATGTACGTATATGTCTCTGCTATACTGTACAGTATATTATACAGCACATTTTCTCCTGTGAAAAAGAAAATGCATGACATTTTTATACTTTAAAAAAATCTGTTCCCATTCTCTGAGTTCCCTCAAGCTCGGTTATATAAGGAATGTCCTAATGTCATTCATTTATGAATGAGGACGGAGGGGGAAAGTGAATAAATTGAATACTTAATCACTGTGCACACATGAGAAATGCTATTTTTGCACATCTGGGTTTTATCCCGATCATGAATTTTTACAAGGTTTCAGAGCTGCATAAAATATTCATTATTTATGCATGTTTTATAGCCACGTTATGATTGTTCTTTGTTTCTGGGAGTCTTCCAAAATGTTAGCTTATCTACAACATCCCTCACTGTAGATGTACCCAAATCATGATACGCGCAAATTTATCTATACTGTATATAAAGTACAATTTTAGACTAAACACCACTGCGCTTGTGTAATCCCCAGAGTAAAGTACCGAGCGAGAAATCGTGACTTCGGAGGCCATGCGATGTTCCATCTCTGTCTCTCTCAGCGTGAAGCTGGAAATCACCGGCAGGCCCCTGCAACCCTCCTGGACTATAACGATAAGAGCGCATCGTTCTCCAGGCACTCGTTTACCGCCGCGGGGTCCTGCAGGAACCTCATCCTGGCCTTGCGCGATAACCGGGAACAAGCTCCGCAACGGCAGGAACGTCCTGGAGCTTCCCACAGAGAGCACTTCACCGCTGCTGAGTGGATTGGGAGTGTGCATTGCGCTCGCAGCTTCAGGCTGAGACACGGAAATAGTCTGCAACTCAAACTGAAGGTTTTTATAGAGGACGTTTATAGTTACTAGAGCTCAGAGTTCCGCCCAGGGCGAATAAAACAACCTACAAGCGAAGGCGTCGGCATTACTGCTTCAGTGGCACTACGACTCAACATGCGATTGAAACACGGCGGATGTAAATATACTGCACATAACAGTAATAATATAGCAGCCTATATGTTTATGTTATTTTTATAATGTAGAGGTACAATGTTGGTTATGTTGTACCATAAAATTGCTTTTTTCTCTATATAAATAGCTATAGAGCAGTGAAAAAGGTTTTTTTTTTTTTTTTTGCCAATCATATTGTAATATTAGATAAACATAACCTGAGTAAATACAAAATGCAGTTTTTAAATGATGATTAAATTTATTAAGGGGGAAAAAGCGTCTAAATCTACCTGGCCCTATGTGAAAAAGTCATCATCTGTTGAGACAAAAACTTTTTGGATGGTGTGCATCCAGTTACATCTAGCATAAAGCTAACACAGCGTTTCATAAAAAGAACATCATACAAACAGTCAAATATGGCCGTGGTTGTGTGATGGTGTGGGGCGTTGTAGCTTCAGGACCTGGACGACTTCAGATTCTTCCAATTCTGCACTCTAACAGAAAATCCTGAAGGAGGCGCACTTGGGTTACGCGGCAGGACAATGATCCTGACTTAAATCCGATTGAGATGCTGTGGCACGACCTTAAACAGGCCACTCGCGCTCGAGAACCCCTCCAATGTGGCTGAATCGAAACCATTCCGCAAAGAAGAGCGGGCCAAAATTCCTCCACAGAGGATGTGAAAGAGCCACGGGCAGTTACTGCAAACGCTTGATTGAAGCAAGTTTTTTGGGTTTGGCAATTACACGTAGGACAGATTTTTTTTCCCTTAATAAATGGAATCATCGTTTGAAAAAATGCAATTTGTATTTAACCGGGGTATCTTTGTGTGATAACAAACATTTGTTTGTTGACCTCATTTAAGTGTGACGAATGTGCAAAGAAAATACAGAAATCAGAAGGGGGCAAATACTTTTCCCCCATGTGGGTAGGGATGGTATCTGGGGCATGTAGTTGAGAGTGAGGTGAATAGATAGCAGGAATGGGGAGTTGACGGTGGGTTGAGGTAGGATGGGTTGGTATGGAGGGATGGGTAGGGAGCTGGGATGGTAGAAAGGAAGAAGGAAAGAAACGGCAGAAGAAGTAAGGAAGTAAGAATGCTGAAAGAACGGAATGGCGTGTCGGTTAGCAGATAGCGAGCAAGTAATCCGATTTTGTGTGTGTGTGTGTGTGTGTGGTGGTACCACCAGACCACACGCGCGCCATGAATTCGTAGAGTGAGTTTCCTCTTCATCACCAGCATGTTACATAAACACAAGGCCACAGACTCCAGGCCTGCAGCACCGCACTGACCTGTTTACTCTGAGCGCCGCACCAGCAACATCCTGTCCCTGGTGACCCCTCGCGCACTTTACTTAGTCAACTCGCGAGACCGATATGACGCTCTCTGTCTGTCTCGCTCTCTCTCGTTGCGTCTTTCAGTCCTATCACATACTTTTTACTGCTACAACAGGAAGAAAGACAGGAAGTAGCGCGTCGAGACGGTTGTATTGTTTGCTCAACTCTGACACGTGTTCTCAAGCACAAGAGGAAGAACCCGTGAAGTCAGTGGTTAGTACTACCTTTAGAGCATCTCATATTAGCTGCTGACCATCTGGTTATCTTCAGGGGAGAGATAGCGTGCGTGTGTGTGTGTGTGTGTGTGTGTGAGAGAGAGAGAGAGAGAGAGAGTTGTCCGTCATCACTCTGTGTCCATGACGAAAGCGACGATCGCCAAACTCGCCGCAATCATCTTCCTCGCTTTCATCGTGTGCCTACCAGAGTTCTTCCCGTCAGAAGGTGAGAAGTGTGTGTGTGGTTGAAGTGTGCGTGGTTAATGTATGTTTGTAATTATAGAGTCCTCTGATTCTAGTTTTGTTGTAGTTCTTTTAAATAAATTAAATAATTTTCTCATTAGCTGCGTCACCATGGTGATGGAAAGTGCTCCTTTCTGATTGGCTAAATGTACTTCTGGTCATATCTGGGTGGCATTGTGAGAATCTCACTATCCTCTATCACCTCTCTATCATCTAAATCAGAGCTGCTAATAATCACGCTAATTACTCAGACAGGAAATGCTTGATTAGCAGAAATAGAGAGAGAAAGCTAATCAGACATTTCCTGTCAGATCTCTGATTAAGATGGCATTTCTACACTGGCACTTATAAATAGAAATCAAAAGATAGGCATCATCATCATCATCATCATCACCATTATTCTGAAACTCGTGTTTATGCGTCTCGACAACAGACAACGCACTTCACAACACAAATCAGAATTATCCCCCATCCTCATCATTCTCGTCCTCACATATTCGAGCGGTAATCATGGAGGGAGAAACCAGCTCTCGCAGGTCTGCACAGGAGTAGCGTAAGCAATCCGCTTGCGAAACGGTTCATCCGTTCTGATTTGAGTCACGTGGTGATGTTTGTGCCATTTCGGCGTCACCACGTCCTGTCTCAGAGTCTGCACTTTTCAACCGCTTACCGTATCAGACGATCATTTGACTCTCGAGGCTTCCATATTAATAACGTACACACCAACACATGGTTTCATACAGTACCATGTTCCATATACCATATTCATTTGTCTGTGAGGGTTCCCGGTCGTCCAGGTGAGGTCATCAGGGAGTTGAGTCGTGTGGAAACGTCTCACTACTCACCCAAGCAGCTTCTTCAGGCTGAAGAGAGTTCCTCATATTTGTATCCTCAATGGAGAAGGTGAGAGTACTGTCGGAGATAGAGTCGTTAGATTTTTTTTTCAAGAGCATAAGCGGCCTATTTAAGGATCTTAATCGGATTTAAGTCCAGACTTTGACTAGTCCACTCCAAAGCCTTAATTTTTCTTTTTTTTTTTTTTGAGCCATTCAGAGGTGGACTTGCTGGTGTGTTTCGGATCCTCGTCCTGTTGCTTAACCCAAGTGCACTTGAGCATGAGCATGGCCGGAACATTCTTCTTCAGGATTTTCTGATAGAGCGCAGAATTCATGGTTACATCAATTATAGGAAGTCGTCCAGGTCCTGAAGCTGCAAATCAGCCCCAGACCATCACACGACCACCACCATGTGTGACTGTTTGGTATGATGTTCTTTAGATGTTTCTCTGGTTTAGATGTTGCATCTTTTATGAGCTCCTGGATGAGGATTCTTTAATTTTTTTTAGATTGTCTTGCTTTTTTAGATATTTTAGCATGATGCACTTTGTCAGACTCGTTCTATTTAAGTGATTCCTAAATTCAGTAGGTCTGGCAGTAATCAGGCCTGGGTGTGGAAAGTGAAATTTAACTCAGCTCTCCAAAAAATGTGATTAAGTTGTCACATAGGGCCAAATGTATTTGTTGATCTGAATCGTTTAAGAGTGATAAATATGCAAAAAATGTAAAAAAAAAAAAAAAAGAAATAAATTTTAAAAAATCGGGGGGGGGGGGGGGGGGGGGGGGTCAAATACTTTTTCACAGCACTGCTCTTCTTATGTTTTTGTGTTCAGTCTCTGCCTTAGTGTGTTATTGGGTTTGTAATGAACTGGTATGCGTCTTTGGCTGAAATATCCCTGTTTAAAAAGCAAAAAAATAACAGAATCCTCCATGCAGCAAACATTCAGTATTGTATTAAACAATTTATTAAAAATGCATTAATGCATCGCTGTGATTGAATAATTCTTACAGACATCCTACAGGCTAATAAATGCTAACAAACAGACTTTAGTCCAGAAATAATATCCCATCCGAACATCACTTAAGACATAAATTCCTAAAGAGCTGGGCTGAGATTTTAGTCTTCATACAGATCTGACAGTGCGTCACACGTCTGGCCCGGCGCAGATCGATAGAAATGACTCTCTGATGCTTTTAAAGGAAAGAAGCTGCAAAGTTACACGGTTTCGTTCGGCACAGCCTTTTATCCAAGGTGACTTTTATGAGCGAGCCTGGATCCACCTGAAGCCCAAAAGCAGCCCACTGGCAGGTGTGGGATTTAAATTCACAACCTTCCCGAGACAAGGACGGGATCATAACAGCTGAGCTGCTGCTCCTGTTTCCATGGCAGATCAACTGGAGACACGGAGACGTGGAGAGACAAGACATAAACAACACCTGGGTGGCTGTATAACGCTGTAAAACTGGGGGATTTTTGCCATGAATTCTTAGAATAAGCGTTCTATTGGTTTGTTGTTGTTGTTTTCTCAGAGCAATTCATGATCTCTTGTGTCATGTTAAGAACTGAAATGCAGAAATTTTACAAACATCAAATAACAGAGAATGTTTCATTTCGGTCTGTTATTAACTCAAGAAAAGACACTCACAATAAAACAAGCTTTACAGAAAAACAGACTAGCCATTAAACTAGCATTACAGGAAACAAGTTCATTCTTAAACTAGCATTATAGTGAACAGGTTAACCCTTAAACTAGCATTAGAGTAAACGTGAAGTAAACATGAGTGAAATATTTCTACCTAAGAAGTCCAGTTGACATGATAGCATTAGAGTGAGTAAACATGCTAATCCCTTAAACTAGCATTAGATTAGAGTAAACAAACTAAAATACAAACTAGCAGTATAGCAAACAAGCTAATCCTTAAACTAGCACTGAAGTAAACAGGCTAACCGTCAAACTAGCATTGTGGGAAACAGGCAAAAGCTTGAACTAGCATTGGATTAAGCAGGCTAATCCTTAAACTAGCAATATAGCAAGCAGGCTAACCCTTAAATAGCATTCAATTAAAGAGGCTGTCTCTCAAACTAGCATTATAGCAAACAGACTAATCCTTAAACTAGCACTGAAGTAAACAGGCTAACCGTCAAACTAGCATTGTGGGAAACAGGCAAACCCTTGAACTAGCATTGGATTAAGCAGGCTAATCCTTAAACTAGCAATACAGCAAGCAGGCTAACCCTTAAATAGCATTAAATTAAAGAGGCTGTCTCTCAAACTAGCATTATAGCAAACAGGCTAACCCCTTAAACTAACATTATAGCCAACAGGCTAACCCTCAAACTAGCATCACAGTAAACACCTAACCCTTACACAAGCATTAGATTAAACAAACTAACCCTTAAACTAGCATTATAGCAAACAGACTAACCCTTATACTAGCACTGGATTAAACAGGCTTACCCTTAAACTAGCGTTATAGCAAACAGGCTAACCCTCAAACTAGCGTTGCAGTAAACAGGCTAAAAGACAAGCTAGAATTAACTCTCTCTCTCTCTCTCTCTCTCTCTCTAGTGTTACAGATCCAGTTTTATTGTACACCTTTTGATCCTTGTGTCCCTGAAAGCACGCATGGCCATTATGACAGACAGGTGTGCGAGATGTATGCCAGTGCAGCTATCACACGGCCGAGGTGTGTGGCTAAAAACACTACCAGTCAGGACGAAGCAGTAAAGACGTGGTTTGTGTGCGAGACCCAGGCTGACCTGCGTAGTCTCCGTGACAACGCCTCGATCTCAGGTGAGCTAAAGTCACAAATATTGTACGTATATACCGGAGTAGAAGGTATACTGTAAATACCTGAATATTTGTTTCACTGTACGAAACAGAACCTGCCTACAGTGTAACATTGCAGTCTGTAGTCTGGAAAGTAAAATAATGTGGGTTTTAAATTTTGTATATTATAGTATAGTGTGTGTGTGTTTTTCAGAAATGGGCATGGGGGTAATTGTTACGCTACAGATCATAGCTCCTCCTCTTCTGCAGAACGTGACTGTAAATGGACACTTTAACCAGAGTGGACTTCACATCGAAACACTGCACAACATCACGCAGTTCGTCTGCTGCGCACAGAATGGCAGCACGCGGCAAAACCGAGACGAAACACCGCTATCCAGCTCCTCCAAACACAACTCAGGGTCTCACAAACCAAACACGGCAGAAGCAGGCATCTTCCTAGCAGGATCGTTTGACGAAACACCTTCTGAAGGAAAAAACTCTGGTTCTGATCAGAACAGAAGAAGCCTTTGCCTTTTCCACGTCGAGGACATTCGGTCCATGTCTTCGAAAACAGGTGAAAATGATGACGAATATGTTCACGTCATGCTTTCCGATTCTCTAGAGATCTTGAAATGCCTCGGCTCTCGACTTCATGTGGAGAAGACGTTCAGCTGGCTTTCACAAACAATATGATGTAATTCCAAGCCAAGATGTCGGTCGGTCTGTTTAATGTTTGTAGAACTGATGTAGAGTTATCATTGTAACCAGTGGATATACTGTATTCATTTGGGTTTGGAATTGATTCGACCAGGGTCAAGGTCACTGCAATGTCAAATATCTGAAAGGAGGAGGCTTGCTGACTGTCAAGGCATCCCTGTTTACATGGATGGTGTTGAGTTCTGTTTTGTTATATATTTTTGTGGTATTGCACAACTACCTTTTTTTTCACAGAGGCACTGAGGCAGCATGACAGTTCAACTTTTGTTACATCACTTTTTTGTTTTTGCTACTCGTTTCTCACACCGGTTCGCTAGCTAGCATTATGGCTTCTCCGCTCCCAGCACTGGCTTCCCGTAGCTGCTTGCATACAATTCAAAACACTGCTGCTCGCCTACAAAGCTTAAAACGGCCCAGCACCCACTTACCTCTCAGCGCTAATCACACCCCGCACCACGTCCCCTCCGATCTTCCAGCACTGCTCGACTGGCCTCACCATCTCTCAGGGACAGAGAAAGACATGCATCTAGACTGTTTTCTGTTCTGGCACCTAGGTGATGGAATGAACTTCCTCTAGATGTCTTTAAGCAACAACTAAAGACCTATCTTTTTCTTTCCGATTTTATAACCCCCTCACACATGGTACTTATAGTTATTAACCAAGGAACCAGTGTAAGGATCCGTCCAACGATGGAAATTTCGAAGCATTTTTGTAAGTTGCTCTGGATAAGAAAACCTGTCAAATGCCTAAATGTAAATGGCTATGCTCTAGTATGCTTTACTAGAAATAAAATTAAAAAATCACGACTTTAAGATTATCTATCATAAAAAAAAAACCTAGGATCCAAACCTGTTTATTTGTATGTTTATACATCCTAGTGGAATTTTTGTATGACCCCAGAACAGCCAACACTTAAGGACAACAAAACCTCACAGGCACTCTTCCCTGGCAAGCGTCTAAAACTCAAAAGCTCCAAACAGGTGTCAGTGAAGATTCTCAGTCATCCAGGTGAAGTTATCTGGGAGTTGAGTCATGTCAGTTGGACTTTTAGTGTGTTATGTCAAAGGTACCAGTGATGATAATGTTGCTACTGGTAGTTGTTTCCACGTCACGGCTTCAGGTTCAGAGAGATCTCTCACAGAGATGGCTGCCTGGGATGCGCTTGCCGAAATGTTGGTTTCCTCTGGATTCCTTTAACTTTAAAGAAACACACCATTGGATTGGACCTTGAGCTACTCGAAATTGCCCCTAGGTCAAAATAAGGGTGTGCATGGTGCCTTGTAATGGAATGACGTCCCACCCACAATGTGTTTTCGTTCCAAGGAAACTATGTCCCGGATAAACTGGCTCTGGATCCACCTCAACCATAACCAAAATAACTGAAGAATACTCACTATAGCATATATTAAGACACACTCTGGATGGGTTGTACAAGTCCTACAACATCCTGACTGTTGGCTTTTCCCTCTTTGAAGAAAAGTCTCCATTTCCTTCATGCTGAGTTTCAGAAGCTTCAGGATCCTAGACTCCCACGAGACAACAGCCCACATATTCAATATCAATTTACCTCTTTCTGTCTTCCCCTCCCTCCCTCCCTAGCTCTCCATCCTCATCGCTCCTCACTGAGTATATCGAGTCTAAAGGTTAGCCAAGGCCATTTTTCATCCTGTCTATCGATTCTGGCAGGGACGACGAGAGCGCCGCTTCATATTTCAGCTCTGCCGATGATAAATTTATTGCCTCGGTACGTCCCTCTAATCTGCCGAGAGACGACCCGCTGCAAAGCCACAAATCCCTTCTGGCAGTCGGAGTCATTTAGGGTGAGAAAGTTTAGAAGTTTAAGGGAAAGTGTGTGAAAGTAACAAGGATTCGTTCTGGTTAGGGAGAGAATGAATGAGGGAGCTCGTATTAGTTTATGTTTATTTTCATATGCAGTACTTTATGTTATATTTTCCCCATGTAATCCATGTTCATTTTCATATGCGATTTTTAAATAATTCACGTATTTTCAGACAATTTTTTCACAGTTCTTTTATTTTCACATAAAATCCCCCCGCCCATGTACCGTAATTCGTAAATTTTTACAATATTTTTATTTGTAATATTTATGTGTTTTTTGTTTACACTATTATTCATATAATCATGTGAGACTTGTGAGACTCGTCTCCTTGTCTTCTCAGTGAGTTGGTGGACTCTCAGCACCATCGTCTGGTTGGTTCTGGTCCTACTGGTGGTCGTGTTGGTTCTTCTCGGAGTCTGTGATCAAGTCAAGAACAGATGCTGCTGCGGCCAAAGTAAGTTCCATCCACCTTTGTCTAAATGTGAGGCAGAAATTGAGTCTGCTAGTGCTTTTCTTTGACTGGACGAGCTGTGAGAAGGAACTTAACCTACCTCATGTCTGTGCGTTTCTAGAAAAGGTGATGCCGGTGATACCGAACGCCAATCAATCAAAGATGTTTTCTAAACGCAAAGTCAAATGTGAGTATTTCCAGACATGTTGGTGAAACGTTTGAGCAGATCTGGGATCCGCACTTTTAATTGATTGTTCCTGGAGTGGCACCACCAAGTACCTTCATCACATGCAACAGCCATGCAGATAAATGAACCAGTGCCACGTTACAGGAAGTTAATAAATATCAATACTCCTCCAATTCTCTCTTTCTTTTTTTGGTTTCCAGCTTTAGGTGACTTGCCTGATGATGTATCAGCAATAAGCATAGAAGGTAAGTGTGTTCGTGCTTCTTTCTCTAGGGATTTAATCATTCATCTAACATACGTGTATTGACATTTCAAGATTTCTACAAACGGTTCCAAGGTTGCATCCCAAATAGCGTTAAATGGAAAGCTACTGTAGCGTGTATATATACAATCCCTTGTTCCACACACAAAATAGTGCCCTTGCTCAGGGCTTAGAGAGGGATTTGGGATTCACTCACTCACTCATCATCTATACCGCTTAATCCTGTATTCAGGGTCACGGGGAGCCTGGAGCCTATCCCAGGAGACTTAGGGCACATGGCAGGGTACATCCTGGACAGGGTGCACAGACACACACACACATACACTCATCTACATGTCTTTAGAATGTGGGAGGAAACCGGAGTACCCGGAGGAAACCCACCAAGCATGCAAACTCCATCGAACCCGGACCCTGGACCCCGGACAAGGCGACAGTGCTAACCACTACACCACCGTGCCGCCGGATTGGGTTTTCAACCTTGTGTAAAACGTCTATCGAGGCAGGAATCACACTGCCCCATGTTTGAGCACAGGACGGTTATTGACAGGCTTGCCAGGATCTTATGCCAAATATTCTGCTCATTTAATAACATTTGGTTGTTAAGAATTTGTTTTATTGCAAATAATCAAAATGATGTAGCAAATACATTTCCGCAAAAGTATAATTGTAAACTAACTATAGTCTATATGGTGAGCATGGTGCATATGTGTGTGATGGTCAGGTATCACAAACCTCTGGCTATATATATGTATATATATTTATATATTTTGCAAAGATTAAGAAATCTCACAGAACTGATAATGTAAGTTAATTAGAAACGTGACCTTGTATCCTGATCCTGAGAAATTTTGTGAAAAAGATGAAAATGTCTCCCCTTTTCCAGTGGCTAGTTTCAGGTGTTTTTGTATGTGCATACAGTATGTGTGGCTTTTAATGCAGTTAGGTAGTAGTAGTAGTAGTTTGTACAAACCTGGCAACCCTACTGTAGTTAACGATATTGTATCTTCTGTGTGCTTCACCAAAGGAAAATGAACTTTCTGTATCGAAAAATTGTTACGTCTTAAACTGCGCTGTCCGACTCCATGCTATAGACTCTTACCTCCCTGTTACATGTTTATTTAAAATCTGACTAGATATAGTATAGTTTGACTAGCCTATAGCATAAATCAAGTGTGTTCTGCCCCAGCATATTCTACCACCAGGAGCATCTCCTGGACTTGGGATCCAAAGCTTTTTGTTGACACAAAAAAAAAAAAGAAAAGAAAGTCCGTCCTTTCTTCTATCCCCTCTGGACATTTGCAGCTCTCTGAGCTAAAAGAAAAACCCTATAAATAAATAACTACACAGAACTTTGAGGATGACATGAAAGGAATACAAGTTTCAGTCCTCTCGATAAGGCGTGTGCTAGAGAAAAAAGGTTTTCTCAAGACAGGCGAGTGTGAACATTGTGTTTCTATCAAAACTGACAACCTTTAAAACGTCTCCGTTGCACGTCTGTGCGCAGATACAGAACTTTTCTTGGAGAAGACGCCTTCGGATTACTCACGAGGTAAGGAAATGGCACTAGATTTCTGATGTAAGCTCTTACCCTTCATAACCTCACACTGGGATTTGTCTTAATAATTCATTCTGACTTTGAAGTATGGATCAGAAAATCCGTTCCCTGGCCTTTCCTGTGATACCGCGTGTCACTCCAGGTTACTGTTTCTATTGAAAAGTAACTACAATCAGACCAGAGATCAACTGTTAATCCCTCTACCTACAGTATAGCATGGCATTGGTCTTAATTTAAACTTTCAATTTTAATCGCAAGATTTTAATGTCAGACTCAGTTTCATTACATCTAGTCTTGGCCTCAGTCTAATAAGTCAGAATCTTGGTCTTGTTACTTTTATTCTCAGTTTGAGTTTGTGTTCATTTTACCAGCTATTTAAAATTTTAGTCTTTGTCCTGGGATAAATGTCCCTGTTAGTTTTTCATCATATTTAGTCAATCTTTTCATATTTCATAAGTTTTAGTGGACTAAAGGTCTGGGCATTTTAGTCTAGTTTTAGTCAGAGAATCCATTAAGTATTAATCCATTCGTCTAGTTTTAATCAATGGTAACGTAACATTTTAGCAATAAGACTATTATTCATTGTTCTCTACAGTCAATCTAGTCTAGCCAAAACCTTTTTTTTAATTTTTTTTTTTTTACCAAATAATTATCTTATAATTGTCTTGTCTTTTTTCGCCAACAATATTGCATGTTGATTTCGTCACTGTCGCTGCTCATTGATATCCATGACGTCTCGTCATCGTCTCGTCTTAGTCACAGGAAAAAAGGTCGTCAACCAATATTTTTGTCATTATTTTTGTTGACGAATTTAACACTAGTTCGGGCCATTCTAGTCTAACTACAGTTGGTCTCAATTCAGTCTTCAGCGTCAGAGTCCATTTAGTCTTCAGCTTCAATCCACACTCTCCTGCTCCCACGTCCTCCCACACACAGGAAACAGCCACTACAATCAAACTGCCCTCCCCTCAATCAATATCTCAGAGGATCAGGTCAAACCTGGTCTAAACAAGCTCAGCCCTACAAAAGCTACAGGTCCGGATAAAATCAACCCTAGAGACTTAAAATCATAAAGTCTTAACTTAGACTTAAAGTCTCTACAGAAAGTCCCTGCATTGTGGAAAACGCCATGCATCGTACTGGTCCCCATATGTCTTTTCTCCATATGGCCATAAAATTATACAACTCTTTGTAACAAGGACACTATAGAGAGAATCGTCGTTAGTAACAATAATACAATATTATTACATTACTGGACAATTTGTGCAATACCTACCAATGCCCGTAGGCCACTTTTCAAGGAATACCTTTTCCTTTTTCCCTCACATGTGCAATATCTGTATATGGAATTGGGTTTAAGGTGCAACTAAATCTAACAAGAGTTTTGGTCTTAATTCCAATTCTCTTAGTCTTCATCTGAGTCCATTTAGTCTTGGTCTTAGTCTAATAGCCTTTGTCTTGGTCTGAGTCTTATAACCCGTAGACTTGATCTGTGTCTCTTTACCTTTAGTCTTGATCTGATCGTCACTACTCTCACTAGTCAGAGATTAGGTCTGAGTCTGACTACACTTGGTCTTTAGTAAGCCGAAGTCTTATTGAGGTACTTTTCTAGTTTCACTGTCACTGTCCATACCAAAGTATTCTTCCTTCCAGGTCATGCAACATCTCTTCAAAGAAGAATCTCATTGTCTTCCACAAAAAACTTTCTTCGAGCCTTCCAAGAATCATACAATCGAGGTGAGGCGTTTATACGGTGGTGTGAGCTTATACCTATGACTTGGAAGTGTGACATGGAAATGTGTACGTGTTTGAGGCAAAATATTTTATCTAAGAACTCACCTGATTTCCGATTCATCTGCTTAACCAGGTCTCTCTCCAATTCCTGAGCTATCGGTCACAGGTACAGCATGAAGTTCTTTTGTTTACTCGTCCTTAAACTACAGTATATTGTGGCTATAGTAATAGTTTGTTACACGTGTATTTGTGTGTGTCATACTGCAGATATTTCACTGGAGGAAAGCTCAGATGAATATGACGCAGAAACCTGGTCTGATGATTTAATAAGAGAAGAAGGTTGGAAACTATTTTACCAAGAACATCCTGATAAATAAGATGATGCAAATGATGAATTTAACATTCTTAATTCTTTGAATTCTTTCCAATTTCTTTAAGCAAGACAAAGAAATTGAGCACATACACAATACTGGTTTATTGATGATACAGTTACTGGGATATGTGTGAAATATTAGCACGCTATAATGTTTGCACCAATCAAATGTTTTAATGTTAGTCTCATCACAGTATTGTGTCTTGAATTCCGTTTTATATCTTCATTCACCAATTGAATCCCGGTTTGAGTTGAACTCGAAATTTAAAGATCAACAATATTGTTTTGAGTTTTTGAACTTCTTTGAACTTTGGTCGTAGGTTGATTTTCCTTTAATTTGTCAAATATTATGGCTCCTTTCAGTAACTTGAGAAGAGCAGGATTCTAGGGTTATATTTGAAAATAATACAGCCTTTTTTTTTTCTTCTTTTGTCTCCAGGTCCCCTGCATCATCGAAGCCTTCCATCAGTCATCAGTTACAAAGTTCATGAGGAAGTGATATAAAGATGATTTTAATTTCAGCACTTCCAACTCCAGTGCGATTTTTCAGCACATCTGCATTAACTTCCCCTCGTGGCTTATTCATAGACAAATGAGAACAGGAGAGGCTCAGTCATTAGATCATGATGATTTTGGCTATGATGTTTTTTTTTTTTTTTCACACCATAGTTCAACACAAGTCTATAGAGAGAGACGACAAGATGAGCTGAAGCTTGCTGTATGTTTAACTGATTTACACTTTTAAATACGTTGATGAAGCTTAATTCTTGGAAAATCGGTGAGACGAGGGAAACAACCAAAACCTCACTGACTTGAGCAAGTGTTTTACTTCTATTGACAAAATGTAACGCTAAACTACTCCTGAGAAAAAGAGAAAAATGTATAGACTTAATCACCTGAGGAAAAAAAAAATCAACTTAATTAGCAACAAATTAAACTATGGGAATAAGACAGTAAGTACGTAAGTAAGTACGTAAACAACAAGATAGCAAATAAGAATTACATAAAATAAATCGCAATTTTTTAACATACAAATTATGTTAAAATTATGATTGTTGGTCTGCCCAGGACCTGCAGATGGAAATTACTACTATAGTCACTAAAATACCTAAAATAACACATTTGTCATTGATTAACTAACAAGCTGCTAGCTAAAGTTAACACAACAAAGTATCACGCTAACCTTCTAGCAATTTTACATACCAACCGATCCAACGTTTGCTGAAGATACCGAGTCGCAAAGCCACAAACTGAACAAAAACCAAAGCTAAACACATTTTTTTTTCTAAAAATGAAAACACACAACGTCATAACTTCACGAAACGAGTGTGTAGCGAATAGTAAAGTTCTCAAAAGAAACATGTTTGAAGAAAGCACTGACTGTATCCCTATAGGATTTCTAACTCGGCAAGTAACTGGCAATAATTTGCTAAACTTGCTGTTTAACTACAGTAATTCAGTGTGTGTGTAGTAGATGGAGTACACATATATGGATTATTCTCTAAAATCTTTTTAGCTTGTTTTATGTATTGATAGAAATTTATTTTGGTTAAATTTTACCAGATGTTTAATGTACTAAAACTCAGTTACACTGAATGTATTTTTCATTATTTTTTCCCCTTCTTTTTTTAAATAATGCAAATATGAAACATTGGGGAAAATACATTTTCTAATGTTCTGTTGAATAGAGTTTGGCTTCATACCCAACTTATCCCATGTTTGCCAAAGTGTTAAACAGTTATATGGGGCAATGTATTGCATAAGTTTGTATTTCTAAACAATTTCATGTGTTAAATTGTTTTTTAATGTTTGTACTTTTATACAGCATATTTCAACATACAACTTCAAACTTTCAACTTTAATTTTAATACATTGCTGCAGTTTTAGAAATATCATTTTTTTAATGAAAAAGAAGATGCATGTTTAATGTCTAGTGATTTTATTTTGTTTTATTAATATTGACTGTGAATTCATTCAGTAAGGCAACAGCAACATTTATAGAATTTAGATTTTGTAGAATTTACATTTAACAAACACAAATAAACATGAACTGGACAAACAGAGTTTAGTGAATTTTTGAAATTAAGACATTTTTAGCTAATAAGATCATGTGACACGTTCATTAGTTCTCAAAATTAAATCCATAACCATAACCGAGGTACACTATGTCTACCAACTGCGTCTGACGTTCTTTAGAGATAAATGCCACAAATCTAAATTAAATACTCTGTCACAAATGGACACATTACGGTACAAATCAAGGTTCTTTGTTGCTTGGCTCATTTTAAAAAATAAATATCTTCTTTACGATTACCAAGCAAATTGATCCATAGCTATTACAGCTACTAATTACAGAATCTTTGGTAATCAATTAAATTCAGTCGTGGACAGATTTAAGAAAGATTATTTCTTCTTCTTTTTTGTTTAAACATCATGGATCATCTTTAGCTTCCACCATACTTATAAGCGGTTTTGAATGAATATGTCTTTCATATGCGTGTAAAATGTAAACTGTTTCTATAGTAACAGAACATGATTCCCAAAAATCCCTGCTTGTTATGTTTTTATGAAAGTCTATTTCCTGAAATCCTAACGTTACATAATTTCCTCTGACTGATACAAAGTGCTGAACCTGGAGACACTTTCCGTTGCTGTTAAACCTTCTAAAAACATTCCCTCACCGACGACTAAATATTGTTCTCTGTTACAAGCCGTTACTAAAGAAACAGTAACCTATTAGTGTTAATATACGCCCGTCATAAGCAGCGAAATGAAAGCCTGACCTACTCGTGAAGGTTCATCATGCCGTTACTTTCGCCTGGATTCGTCATAACTGATCATACAGTACAAGACCCCATTATAACACTAGTCTTAAAAATAAATTAATCTAATGCATTTTCTTTCATCTGATAAGAAGTATCCGTATGACGATCCCGACGGAAATCACACACACACGGGGGACGTGCAGGTTAGTCTGTAGGCGCCGGTTCTGGTTTCGATTCGGGTTCGGTTCTAGCCAGGGTTCTCCTGATCTGGATGTGGGAGATCTGCAGCACCGGCAGCAGAAGCTGGAACGCGTTGTGAATGTAGGTCGTGCTGTTCGAGCCCTAAAAAGACAAACAAGGTTGAGGGTCATAGTTGCAGCTGAATAGTTCATCGAACTAATGCAGGAATATTAAAAAATCGCCCAGAATGTAAACCGATACAGCATAGTTTTAATTAGTAATTACAAAGTGTTTATATACATCTTTTTTTTGGATTTTTCCCCGATTTTCTCCCTAATTTAGTCGTGTCCAATTCCTCCCCGTCACTAGGGGCTCCCACATTAAGGCTACTACTACCACTCAGCCGGGAGGGCCGAAGACTATCACGTGGTTCCTCGGAACCACATGACGCCAGCCGACCGCATCTTTTCGAACTGCTCGCTTGCATTTTTTATTTTTTCATATGTTAATCAAATCTATCTTATAAACGTCCTTTTAAAGAAGCAGAGGATGTACAGTATACTCCTGAGACGCCCTCTGCTGTCTGTCAGGTGAACTGCAGCTGGAATTAAATAATCGACAAGCACTCCTCTTACTCCTTTTAAACGTCCTGACTTACTGATGCGAACTCGTGCTGAGAACCACATCATTCTTGTGAAATACATTTTAGAAATTAAGAAAAGTCTGATCTAGATTGATCTAGAAGCCTAATTCCAGGCTGGAAAACAAACAATTGTTTATAATAATAATAATAATAATAATAATAATAATAATAAACTAGCCAGATCCACTGCATGGCAATATCACAAGTCACAGGGTTTCTACACAGTGTTGTCTTTAAAATAATATGATTACTACAGATCTAAAAGCTGGTCTCAAACGTACTTATAACGCCTTTAAACGAGATTAGCGTTTATCACTTCTTGTTGTTGTTGTTCAGGTCATTTTTAAAGGAATAGCTCAAAGGTTCAATAAATGAAACTCTGACTAAAAATTTAAAATGTAATCTTATAGTCCCTTCTTATGTTGTGTAAAAGGTCTGCCCTGTCATTGACCCTCTTTCCCAAGAGGGATTGTATAATATAATAATTTCGATACGACGCTGCCTCCTAGTGTTCCCTCTGGGAATTTCAGTATCATTTAAACGCCATCATTACCTCAAGCGTCACACTGTTCACCAGAGGATTCAGCTCTTCTGCTTTTCTCAGACTCTGAAAGACGGACATGGAGAGAGCATGTAAATGGCAACACCTTGACACTGTGTGTGTGTGTGTGTGTGTGTGTGTGTGTGTGTGTGTGTGTGAGAGAGAGAGAGAGAGTCACACACACTCACCCCTACAGCCACCAGTGTATCTGTGAATCTGCATGCCAGACACCCAACCTCCTTACACATAGCACAGGTCAGCCTGAAAAGCAAGAGGTCGAAGGTCATGTAGTATTTACGATGTCTTATAAAGATTATGTAATGTTACACACACACACACAACATAAAAACACTCTGTGACGCTCCCCAGACTCTCTTAGTTTAGTTTTGTACATTGTGTGGATATGTAAGTAGTGCAACCTGCACACACACGCACACACACACACACACACACACACCTGGACAGGATTCTGGCCTGCTGGCTCGCTGTTTTCTCCACGTCTTGTCCGTGCAGGATGAGCTCGGCCACTTTATGGAGCTGCTCTATACTCCGAGCGGTGACCTCAGCGAGACTGCCTATTGACCACAGATACACACTCTGGAGAGAGAGACAGAGAGAGAGAGAGACAAAGATATGTAAAACAGACCAAGATATGAAAGAGATAGAGAGGAAAAAAAGATAGACAGAGAGACAAAATAAGAAGGAGGGAGAAGGAGACAGAAAGAGATACATGGGGAGCAGAGGGAGAGACAAAATACAGACAGACAGACAGACAGGAGAGAGAGAGACATTGACACAGACAGACAGAGAAAGAGAGACATAGGAGGGAACAGAGGGAAAGACAGACAGACAGAGAAAAAGAGACAAGCAGGCAGAGACAGACAGACAGACAGGGAGATAGTGAGAAAGAGACAAGCATGTAGACAGACAGACAGACAGACAAACAGAGAAAGCCTGACAATCAGACAGACACACGAAAGAGAGAGAGGGAGAGAAAGATTAAGAGAAAGTAGGAAGGTAGGCAGGCAGAAGGAGACAGAGAGAGACATAGAGGGGGACAGAGGGAGCGAAAGAATACAGACATACAGAAAGAAAGACAAGCAGGCAGGCAGACGGACAGTGGAGAGTCGGACAGACAGAAGGAGACAGAGAGAGAGAGAGAGAGAGAGAGAGAGCTACCCATTAATTGTATTACTGAAAAGACTGAACACACACACACACACCTCAACTTTGTCCATCTTGCTCTGCTCTGTGTTTTTCTCTGTTTCTTTTGTCCCCGCTTCTTGATTATCCCCTACGTCCTCCTGTCCTGTAGGGGGCGACTCCGAGTTCTCCTCCTCCCCGTCCTCTGCTTCACCCTTGGTAACGGGGTTCTCCGTCTCTCTTATCCAGTCATAGGCCTTCATTCGGGCCTGGGATCATAAGCATTGTAGAGCATGCATCAAAACCTGTGTGTGTGTGTGTGTGTGTGTGTGTGTGTGTGTGTGTGTGTGTGTGTGTGTGTGTGTGATAAGCCTACGATGTGAATGTTAGCATGACATCTATAAATACAGGAGTGTGTACAATGTGTGTGTGTGTGTGTGTGTGTGTGTGTGTGTGTGTGTGTGTGTGTGTGTGTGCGTGCGTGTGTGTGTGTGTTGTACCTTGTTCAGTTTGTCCGGTGTAGCAGCAACATGCAGTTCAAAGAGCAGCTCCGTGAGAACACTGACAAACTCCTCTCCATCTGCAGCTAAGACACACACACACACACACACACACACACACACACACACACACAAATAAATATGTACGTGCAATAACTAAATTAAACTCATTATCATGTAGATAACTGATTAAATAAGATCAAAAATTAGGAATAGGATTTTCAAAAATTGCAAAACTACAAATAATTTCGATTAGCAAATAATCTTATCATCATCACTTCATGAACACGTCCCAAATTAATATCCGATTTGGAACCTGCCCTGCGCTCTAATATTGTCACCCGAGTGGCCACCAGCAATGCACGCTAGTTTTACTGCACTCGTTTTAACATTTGTTTTAAAATAAACGCCAACTTATATGCTAATTTCTTCAAAACGTGGCTAAACCCGGTCAGAACAAGCTAGCTAGCACAAGTTTTACACTATTTTAAGCTATTATCTATATACTTTTTTTTCTTTTTTACTTAAATAAATGTGCTTCATTGAATCTAGGTGTTTTAATCTAGTTAGCTATTTTTAGCTAGCTTTAAAATACTTATCTATATCTTGTCAAGTCAATCTTGCTAGTCAACATCAATAGTTCTGACTCCATAATTGTGTATTTACACATTCCAACACAAGTTAGCAGGCTGACTCGCTAATGTGGTAACTACCTAGAATCCGTTTTAAACCTGTGAAAATGTAAAGTAAAACTCTTTGGTTAGCGCTGTGTAACCTAACAGTAACTCTTTAAAAACAATTCTTGAGGAAATCATCCAGGTTTCAGTGTTGCACTAGCTAGCTAATTCACAGAGATTATACTGCTTTGGTAGGGCAACGATAACCTCTTAGCATAACACTGGCATGATATACTATAACATATACTATGTTATATATAACTTTATATTTAACATCTTACTTTATTTAAAATGTCTAATATTTTAATAGGGTGATACTAGCCAGCTAGCACAAGTACAATTTCATATTAGCCAGCTAGTCATATTTAGCATATTTAGTTTTACCCTTTATTGTAAACATGACTAGCAATATTTAATTCTCTTATATTATCTAGGTATTAGCTAGTTACTATTTAAACTAACACTAGCCTTCTAGGTTTGCTTCATTTACACTATTTTAAGCTGTTATCTAGTGTTTACTTTTTTTCTTCTTTTTTTTTTTAACCTAAATCAAAGTTCTTCATTGTATCTAGATGTTTTAAGCTAGTTAGGTATTTTTAGCTAGCTTTAAGATAGATACTGTATATCCTGTCAAGTCACGCTAGCTAGCTATCCAAAAAAACTTAGCCCCTTTCTATCAGTGTATTTACACAAACTACAAACTTACAAACTATATAGAAAATGTTAACACGCAAGCTAGCATGCTTACCAGCTAAAGTGCTAACTACGTAGGAACAGTCTGAATCCGCTATGAACCCTGAGAAGTTAAACATTAATATAAAATTACTCCATTAAACATAAAAAAAAATCATTCCTCTCTTGTTCAGTTTTTACTCATGAATATTTTAAGAAGAAAAAAAAAACAGGATTCCTATTATCTACCATACTAAAATTTGATATGCTAACCAGCTAGCAAAATAAAAGTAGTATAACTTTTTTGTGGTGAGACAGTAGAACGCAGGGTTGGTATGAATCAGAATCGTCTCATCAGTCATGCGATTCGTGATTCGGTTGCATCTCAGATATGAACCCGATCTGTCCAATCGGCACTCGGGACTCACAGAGTGTGCTGAAAGAGCGAATTTGGGAATTAAGTTCACCGTTTCCCCCTGAACCTGAACCCGCCTCCTGCGTCTCCTCCTCCGTCTCATCCTTCTCTTCCTCTCTTTCCTCGAAGATCTCCTTAATCTCGATCAGCTCTTTCTTCAGAAGCTCCAACTCCTCGCCGTCGATGGAGGAAAGAACATCCTGAACCTGAGGGGGAAAGTAAACCGAGGGATGCCAAACCTTAAATGTGAAACATCTCAAAGGGAAAGAAAAGGAACAAGCATGAAATAATAAGCTTAAGTTACACTGCACTACTGCAAAATTCTTTAGAAAAAAAAAAAACTATGGGAACTATTCAGATTTTAGTGTCGCTAATTTATAGAGTAGAGTAGAGAGTAGATAATGTAGCTAATGCAACAACAGCACCATAGCATAATGCAGGCATAAGCTAGCCAGATATTTATACCCATCATCACTAGTAACGGTACCTCAGTGTTCACTCACTCACTCATCTTCTTTACCGCTTTATGTCTTATTCAGGGTCGCGGGGGGGGGGGAGTGGCTTGAGCATAGCTCAGGAGGCTTAGGGCACAAGGCGGGATACACCCGCAGGCACAAACTGAAACGCTTATCTGTCATAATCATATCTATTTTTATGTATTTATTTTTTTGGGGCGGGGGAACGAATAATTTGAGTGTTCTTATTATTTCTTATGGGAAAATACGATTTGGTTTGATATATGAGCCTGCTCCTGTACCGAATTATGCTCGTAATCCAAGGTTCCACTGTAGTAATTTGTTTTAACTAGAGTGATATTGGCTAGCGGATTAATCATGTAGCATGAGGTCATATTTAACTGTTTCGCAATATCTAATTCTTTTATTTCATTTTGTCTAGGTATTAAATAGTTAGTTACTCTTTAATGTAGCACTAGCTTGCTAAGTATGCTTTAATTATGGTATTCTAAAGTTATATATACTGTATAAAGGATGTGGGGAAATTGATTCAGTGATGTATTATGATCTTTTCTGTTGCAAAACTTGTATCGCTACACTGACTGCAAAGTCAATTCTTTTCTATTACATTTGTAATTTAGATATGTTTGTAATTGAGGTTGTATAATGTTGCCATTCCTCTATAATCCTGTAGGTGGCGTGCTCTAAAATACTCACATACTGGCAGGCAGTGTGTGTTTGTGTGTGTGTATGCTCACCCTCCCCTCACTCTCGTTGCTCAGGATCTCCAGAGCTTCCAGATGAGACAGGCCTTGATAATCATCAAACAGGATGCCGTAATGAGCCGTGGGTTCACACACCATCTGGCTGCTCAGCCTCTCGCGTGCCTTCTCCTTGGCTTCTTTCAGCATCTACAAAATACACACACACGCAAATATTAATCAAAGCGAAGGTGTTAACAAACACGTTTGTCAGAACATGTCAGTGTTTACGTCTTATGTACCTGCGAGAGCGAGACGGTCCTCTGCATGAGGATTTTAGTCTTTTTAAAGCCTGGATCGCTCTCAGCCAACACCGTCATGGTCTTCTTGCCGATGAACTCCAGGGCGTCGAGGCCTCCGGTAAGCACAGACTTCCCCTGAGAGACAGAAACGAAAGAGACTGAGGAATCAAGGAACACGCATAAACTCCGAAAATATGTAACAGTCCTGTATGGACTAATTAATATATTTCATTTTTAATCTAAAGTGGGTGGGGATAGTCTTGGATACAGCTCGCATACACCTTACCCTCACCAATGACATTGCCAATATCAGGAACAGAATGAAAAAGAGATGGATGGCGAAATGAAGGTCAGCACTAACCGTGTTTTGCACAGCGCTGGTGATGGAGGAGAACACCCCTCTGTTGGCTGGGCTGACGGGCTGAGCCGTTGTGTCTTCCTCCTCTTCATGATGTTCTTCAACCTCCAGGGCTTCCTCACACGATGATGTGCTGCGAATCCTCAAGGCCACACCCGCTTTCTCCCGAACTGAGCTTAACCCCTGACCTGAATATTGGGTAAGAGAACCAATAAAGTTTAAAATTGAACCAACAAATTAAAAAATTGAGGGGTAAAGATCAAGACAGGGATGATAAATGGCCAGTGAGGGGAAAGTTAGATGTTTCTGAGCAACACTGGAGATTTACATGGAAATGATTTGTGAGAGAATAATTAAAAAAAACTGACCCAGTGTGGGAATCATTTGAGGAGTTAGTAATGAACCAATATGGTACCAACACACTGTGGGGGAGGGATTAGATGGTCCTGACCCATTGTGGGTGGAGATGGTGCTGACCCATTGTGAGAGAACTAGATGGCGCTGACCCACTGTGAGAGAACAAGATGGTGCTGACCCATTGTGAGTAAACTAGATGGTGCTGACCCACTGTGTTTGGAGTTAGAGGCGCTGACCCACTGTAGGGACATTAAATGGCATTGACCCACAGTGTGGGGACTGGATGGTGCTGACCCATGGTTAGTACTGACCCACTGTGAGTGCTTAATGGTACTGACCCACTGTAGGAGAACTAGATGGTGCCGACCCACTGTGGGTGAACTACAGTGCATCCAGAAAGTATTCAGAGTGCTTCACTTTTTCCACATTTTGCCATGTTACTGTCTTATTTTAAAATTTATTAAATTCATTATTGTTCTCAAAATTCTACAAACAATAACACATAATGACAATGTGAAAGAAGTTTGTTTGAAATATTTGCAAATGTATTAATTTTTTTAAATGAAAAGGAAAAAAAAATCACATGTACATAAATATTCACAGCCTTTGCCATGACACTCAAAATTGAGCTCAGGTGCATCCATCTCTGCAGCACTCCACCAATCAGGCCTGCATGGTAGAGTGGCCAGTGGGGAGTCTGACTCCTCAGTTAAAGGCCAAGAGAATTTTTTTGTTTGTTTGTTTAAGCACCTTTGTCACCAATTACAGCCAAAAGTCTTTTTTAGCATGATGCTACAAGATGGTTCTTCTTCTGGAAGGTTTTCCTCTCTGCACAGAGAAACACTGGAGCTCTTTAAGACTAACCATTAGGTTCTTGTTCATCCCCTGACTAAGGCCCTTTCCCCCTCATCGCTCACTTTGCCCAGGTGGAAGAGTCCTGATGGTTCCAGACTTCTTCCATTTATGGATGATCATCTGGACTTTTAATGCTGCAGAAATTTTTCTGTACCCTTCCCCAGATCTGTGCCTTGATACAATCTTGTCTGAAATGTCTACAAACAATTCCTTGGACTTCATGGCTTGGTTTGTGCAATGACTTGCACTGTTAACTGTGAGACCTTATACAGACAAGTGTGTTTCTTTTGAAATCATGTCCAGTCAACTGAATTTCCCACTGGTGGACTCCAATTGAGTTGTAGAAACATCTCAAGGATGCAGATGAGCATTTTGGGTGTCATGGCAAAAGGTGTGAATACTTACGCACATGTGATTTTTTTGCAAAGATTTTAAACAAACTTCTTTCACATTGTCATTATGGGGTATTGTTTGTAGAATTTAGAAATTATGCTGTAACCTAACAAAATGTGGAAAAAGTGAAGCACTGTGAATACTTTCTGGATGCACTGTAGATGATGCCAACCCACTGTGGGTGGAATAGATGGCGCTGACCCACTGTGGGGGGAATAGATGCCGTTGATCCAGTGTTTGGGTTACTAGTGGATCAGATCTATGCCAAAATAGTTGCCATGGTGACACATACCTACTGTAGAGGTGGCAGTCGTCAACAAAGACTTCCCCCAGGATCCCCAACCACCCCAACCTTTAGCTGTGGTCTGCTCTGAGGGCTGGAGAAAATACACACAAACAAAAATAACATCAGAAATAGCATACTTTTCAAATTATTATAATAATCGCACATGATAATGTAAGCAATCGTACCTCCACCTCCCCTTCCGCAACTTCTGGCTCCAAGCTCACGGTTTCGTTGCATTCGGTCACCTGATCGCAGCCGTGCTCCTCTGATTGGTCCCGTGTTTGTTCTGTGACCTGGCTGACCAGAGCACATGATTCTGCAGCTTCACTGGGCATCACATGCTCCGGTGCGTCCAAAGAGGGTGAAGGACTGGATGAAGTGTCCTTTGTTCTGTCTGCAGCTAAAGGAGCGTGTTCGTCAGAAGGTTCTTTAAAAACAGGAGGGTCAGGGGGTACAGCGACGTCGCCTGCTGCATCTCCTTGTGACATGGTGCCCTGTGAATATACAGACACTGCATAATCACAAGGTTTAACCGTATGCTAACAACACTGAGTTTCAGTACGTCATCAGTTTATACACCAACCAGCCATGAGAGAGACAGAGAAAGTTGTTAGACATACAGCAGACAGATAGAGACAGACAGATAGACAAACAGTATCCAGACATACAAACAAAGACAGACAGACAGACAAACGCAAAGACAGGCATGCAGCGGACAGAGAGAAATACAGCAGACAGACACAGAAAAATAGAAAGACATACAGCAAACAAACAGAATGACAGTAGATAGACAGGGAGCTGACAGACAGATAGAAGAAGAAACATTCAACAGACAGACAGATACACAGCAGAAAGGTTAATATAGAACAGGCAGACAGATTTATCAACATGCTTTAAATATTGGTAGTGAGATATACAACAAAGACAGTAGAAAGACAAACATACAGCAGACAGACAGAATCAAATGTATATCAGACAAACATGAGAAAAAGAGACAGACAACAGGCTGACAGACAGACAGACAGACAGCGACAAAAAGGCAAACATACCGCAGACAGACAGAATGTCAGACATACTTCAGACAGACAACCAAGAGAGAAACAGACAGACACACAACAGAGACAGAAATTCAAACATACCAGAGACAGACAACCATACAACAGACAGACAGAACTACAGACATACCTCAAACAGACACACATATAAAGTCAGACAGACAAGAGATAGAGAGACAGACAGCAGACTGACAGACAGACAAGAGGAAGAGAGACAGACAGCAGAGACATACTGCAGACAAACACACAGCAGACAGACGGAAAGTTAGACATGTATCAAAGAGACAAGAGAAAGAGAGACAAACAGCAGACTAACAGACAGAAAGTCGGGTATACAGCAGACAGACAAACATACAGCAAATCAACTGAATGTCAGTCAGATCGCAAACAGACAAATGCACAACAGACAAACAGAAACCAATACATACATCAGACAGACAAGAGAAAGAGAGACAGACAGCAGACTGACAGAGAGACAGAACAGACAGAATGTCAGACATACTGCAGGCAAACATACAGCAGACAGACAGAAAATCAGACATATCTCAGACAGGCAGGCACTGAAAGACAGACAGCAGACAGACCAAAGAGAGAGACAGACGGCAGACTAACAGACAGACGACATGAAGAGAGACAGGCGGCAGACTGACAGACAGACAGCAATGAAGATAAATCGTTAGATCCAACACTACAGTCAGACAGCACTACCGCTCTGAAGCTGAGCGCGCACACACACACACACACACCTTTCTTATTCATTTCCTCTCTATATAAAGAGACTGTCTCACGCCTTAGTTACAGTTCTCATATTTTCTCTCCTGCTAAATGCTACGCTGCACTTTGGCTGAGTCTCTGTGCTGTGTAATGACGCAAGGTTAAAGGTCAGGGGGGGGGGGGGGGCTCAGTTACCCCCGAGCATTCTGCCCCGGTCTGCTGGAACCGATCAGGGATCAGCGTGCCTGACTGCATATTCTCTCACACACACACACACACACACACACACAAAAGCAGAGAACTATGCTGACCAAATGAATAAGAGACTGTGTGTGTGTGTGTGTGTGATGACAAACTGCTTTGTTCTTGAACCCCACTACATCACCCAGCTTCATTCTGACGGTAGGTTACAGCGCCATCTTGTGTGTGTGTGTGTGTGTGTGTGTGTGTGTGTACACACCCTAAGAGTTTTCCAGAAACTTATTATAAAACTTATTGATGTTGTAGAAAAAATGAGATTTACAAAATAACTTTGAACACTGAAATAAGCTGTGTGTGTGTGTGTGTGTGTGTGTACAGACAGGATGTGTGTGTATAGCACCAGAACTGACACTTTGAAACACAGATTATTCTGAACACGCGCATTATTATAATAAACGTGCATGTCGATCCGCATCAGTGCATCAAACACAGCTTCACGACACACACACACACAGACACACACACACACACACACACACCTTCCTAACACACACTCATAACTTTATAACAAACAAACACACACACACGCACAACTTAAACAACACTTAAACCCAATCATAAAGCATTAAAACAAACCTAAATAACACACACACACACACACACACACACACACACAGGTTCCCGCAGCCTTACCGGTGGCTCTGACAGCGCGCGCCGCTTGTTTCCGCCCAGCCTGAAGCTCGCGCGCCACGTCGGCAACCCGGTCCACGCACTCTGAGGAGCATGACGTCATCCTCGTAATGGAGCGTCGCAGAAACCTCAGCAGCGTCACAGATACATGAAACAACGTGAAGTCATTCAATTTAATGAACTCAGTGAAGTTAGTGTGACAGCGTCCTATAGATATAAAGAGAGAGAGAGAGAGAGAGAGATGTAAGAGTGTGCTGGAGTGGAAGTGGATCTCAACCCCACCGGACCATCAGCTGTGGGACGAACTGGACCTGCAGCCTCCAAAGTCTAGTGGAAAGCCTTCACAGAGGAGTGGAGTGGAGTGGAGTGTCAAATGAGATGGACATATGGGTGGTCAGGGGTGCGCATACTTTTGCCCATATAGTGAACATGGTTCCTGGTTTCCATAATTCTCCCATTCTATACATGCTGTAAAAAAACAGAAAATAAACTAAAAATGCATTTTATAATAATAGAAATAAATAAATAAATATTAATAATAATGATTATTATTATTATTGTTATTATTATTCTATTCTATACATGCTGTAAAAACATGTACAGAAAATAAACTAAAAATGCATTTTATAATAAAAATAAATTCATATAATAATAATGATAATAATAATAACTATTATTATTATTATTATTATCCTATTCTATACATGCTGTATAAAAAACATGTACAGAAAAAAGATAAATAATAATAATAATTCTCCCATTCTATATATGCTGTAAAAACGTTTACATAATAAACAAAAATATGTTATTTTTATGAGGTTTATTTTACATTTTATTTTTAAATTTAATTAAATTGTTATTATTATGATTATTATGATTATTACTACTAATAATAATTCTCCCGTTCTATACAAGCTGTAAAAACATGTACTTAAAAATAAAAATGCACTCTATAATAAAAAAAATAGTTTAAAAATAATAATCACATTCTATACATGCTGCAAAAACGTACATAAAGTAAAATAAAAATGCATTCTGTAATAAAAACATATTAATTAAATTAAAAAGTAATACTATAAAAATGCATTCTATAAATAAATAAATAAATATTAAAACAACAACATAAACAATAATAATAATAATAATAATAATAATAATTCTCGCATTCTGTCTAGGCTGTAACAGCGTGAATAAAATACAGCAAAAAAATAATCAATGAAATAAATAAATGTATAAAAAAATATGAATAATAAATGAAAGATTACAGGAATACATTCATATTTTATTCCATTAAAAAAAAGAAGAAAAAAAAGTAAAGCCTCTGATTTATATGTTTCATTGTTTTATGTTTGAAGAAAAAAAACAAATAAAAAATTAAATAAAATATATTTGCAAATATTTTATACATTTTTTGTTTACTTATTTAGGTTCTAATGTTTTAAACAAGAGTTTTAGCTTAATTTTAAGATTAAAAAACCCTAACCCTAACCCTAACCCTAGATTTTTTTTAAAAGCACTCACTGTTATAACAAGAAAATAAGAACATGGAGAACCATGAGTTCATGACAGCGCCCTCTGGCGGAAATCACAACCCGGAAGCGCATTACTTAGTGTGTTAATGCGAATCGGGAAGGTTTGTATTTTTTTGTTAACGTAAGTGACGAGTCTTAAATGATACGAAATGTCAGAATATAGAAACAGACGATAAAAACTAGTACTATGATGGATTAATATGACCTATAAATATCTGAAATTTGATGGTGGTTTTTCATCTGGCTCGTTGGTCTAGGGGTATGATTCTCGCTTAGGGTGCGAGAGGTCCCGGGTTCAAATCCCGGACGAGCCCAATATTTTCGTGATTTTGTGTCGTCATATATTCTAAACTACTAGAGATTAGCGTTCTATAAAAAAAAATAAATAAATAAATAAAAAAAGCTAAACCGCTCGTTTAAAGTCTTAAATTTCACACAAAGACATGTGTTTTGTCACAATTCAGAAACTTCACAACATGATGTACATTTGCCTGTACACCAAAAACAAAGACGCTTAAGCCATATGTTACCTCAATCCATCGACTAACATAAGATCAAAGATCTCAAAAACTCAAACTAATGAGGATATCTTGAGCAAAATGTGAGAAAATAAGAGTTCTTTATTTATCTAAGAATAAAACCTAAAGAGGACAATATGGGGTGAAAAACTATAACACAACATAGATTTTGTATTGAAATTCATTTATTTGTAGCTTTATTAAACTTTATACACATTTCTTTAAAATTATTAGCTCCTGAGGGAGCGCTGGCATGAGGGAGGATTAGCATGACTCGGCACTTTTCCAAGCCTTTTCATTTAGATTGAACATCAGATAAAACTTGGAAAAAAAAAAAAGTGTGTACAATTTCTAATAATTTTACTGATCACTGAGATATCAACCTGTAAATAAACCTTCATCTTGTAAATTTGACCTAGCTTTGCTGGAAGCTATGCTAGCTACACTAGATTTTTTTTACACCAGTGCTAATTAGCCCATAAATATTGCTATCTAAACAGAAAACGAGCACAAATTATTAGGAGATGTTTGGGTTTTTTTTGTTTTTTTTACGGTTTTAACCATAATCAAGATAAAAAATAAATAAATCTGAGCTTGTGAAACTAAAACTAAAGAGAATATCTGTCGTGAAACTGTGTAAATATTCTTGTATGTTTGTTTTTACGTAAAAATAAATAACACTGAAACAACCTTTTTTTTTTTTTTTTTGCCAAAAATTGCACAGATAAAGTTTATTCAGTGATACGTCACATATCTAAAAGAATACGTATTAGTATGTACAGCGTATAATAATATATATTTTCACAGCTTGATATACGATTCCCTTTGAAGAGCAAAAAATAAAAAATAAACAAATAAATTCACGGAAAGACAGAAATTCCAGAAAATAACGATTCACATCTTCGAAGAAATGCATAATATTTGTCGAAAGTAAAAATCCATCATAAAGATCACAAAGTGTATAAAATTCCTTTAATTTCCCTTTAAGTTTAACAATCCTTAAAAATAGATTACAGTGTGCACTATAAGGTTTCTCTGTGTTGTGACTTCATTATTTTTTTATCTTTCAGTCTGTTCGTCTGTGCGTCATGTTAAAGGGTGCGTCCCAGACCCAAAACAGGTTTCTAGTGGGATGTATAACGCATACATGCTACACAAATGCTAGCTACCTATATGTAGCTAGCTAGTTGATAGCTAGCTAATCAGGTCATTAGCAGATAGCAACATAATGTGAGCGCTACTTCACGTGATATAAAACAGAGCTAGCTTTTTATTTTATTTCCTTACACAATGAGTTGGTATAGCAAACAGTCTAGCCAGAATGCTAATTAGCCAGGCTTAATCACTGCCCGCAGGTTTAACATCAAAACAATTACATTTTGAATACACTTAGGTGGAACAAAACAGGGATGAGATCTGAAATGAAGTGCTAATCTGTCACAAATGTTTTACGCTAGCCATAAAAAATGTAAAAGAAAAGGCGTGTGTATAAATACTTATAGTCAGCCTAGGTGTGTTTGGTGTGTTATAATCGGTAAAGTTAGCACTGCTAAGTGGGCAACATATGATTGTTAAAATTTAAAAACTCCACTTTTTTTCAGAATATCAAAACATTTCCTTTGAACGAAAGCATTTTTTTAATCCTCTTTCAATTTTTTTCAATTTCAAAATTAAACTTTTGAATTTCAAATATCAAAACATTTCCTTTGAACTTTACAAAAGTAAAATTTCATATTTCAATTCTGAAATTCCATGTGTGACATTTCACTTTATTGCTAACTGGTTGATCATTGCTGACAAGATTAAAGTGCGCATTCTCCTGTACAAAGTTCTTTACATAGAAAAGCAATCTTCCAAACACACACACTTGCGTCCTTGTGCTACGCAAAGTGACGAAGAAAAAAAATGATACTCCCCACAACCAAACCAAACTCCATTACCATAATGCCCTTTTTAAACAATTCACATTTATCTGTGTAAATACAATGAATGAACCCCAGACTGCTTCCACGATGCAACAGCCCTGAACGTTCGTCCACAGCCGCAAGCATGCATTTAAACTCTATCGCTAGTAATTCAATGCTACAACATAGCAGCTAACCGTGTGTTTGCTTGAGTATATGAAGAGCTTTCTAAAGAGGACGCTGGGTGCGTTGCTGAAAAAACGGTAGAACTGAAGTAGAATGTATCAGACGATGCAACGTTATCGTGCTAAAAGGTTTAGCACCTTTCCACGCACTCTTTGCAGACAAACCTGCAACTGCATAAAACAACGTCGTTACTCAATGTGCAAGTACAGGGTCCTGATACAGTACATAGTACTTACGTAATAAACATAAAAATAAAAAAGAAATCGTATGTAGACGCGCTGCAACATCAGGAGCCTGGTGATGCTGTGAGCAATTGTTTCTTATATACACACCGTGTTTTCTGGAGTAGAAGACACACCCCTTTTACGCTTATTGAAAAACAAAAAATTGAAACAAACAGAGCGCCCCCTGTTGGACATGTATAATTTAAATGTTAAAAAAAATAATTCTAAAAATGGACAACTGATTGTTGCTTTGACTTTAGTGCCCTCTAGTGGACAATGACGAAATTTACGTTTGGAACACTAATTTCCATCTGTCTCATATGTCCAGATGTGCATGGAAAGTTAGGTATTGGGACGAGTTTTCTCTATATTTTGGTATGAAATTATATTGTTAATATCAATATTAAAAAATTATCATAATAATAATAATATTAATAACAAAGCTTACTATTCTAATATAACACTTTCCCCGGACCTTACTAAGAACATTTTAAGTCTTATCGCTTGTTAGAGGTGAAAATGTACGTCTTATTTACCCAAAAAACACAGGACCGCAAACACCAGAGTTTATGAATAAAATATCAATAACGTCGACACAAAAACCCAAACAAAGGAAAAAAGCATAAAACGATTTTCTGATTAAAAAACTGCCTACATTTATATTTGTGTGTGTGTGTGTGTGTTCTGGTTAGAAAATTAAAAACTTACAAGATTTTCCTGACTAATATATACTATATATATATATATAAAAAAAAAAAAAAGGATTCACATTATTTAGGATTGACCCGGGCTGTGTGTATATAGTGTATATACGGAAGCACGATGAACCCTTTGACCAGCAGAGGGCGCCGACACAATTGTGGTCATGAGGAAAGAGATATATAAAGAGACAGAAGTACTTAAGAAGAGTCCATTAGAGTCTGTTAAATGCTGATGTTAAAGATCAGGCTTTGGT